>CAUYQG010177234.1:0-21517 GCA_963574415.1 Tarsius wallacei
AAAATGCTACCAATGGCCAGGCGTGGTGATTCACGCCTATAATCCCAGCACTTTGGGAGGCCGAGGTGAGAGAATTGCCTAAGCTCACGGGTTCAAGACCAGCCTGGGCAACTTGGTGAGACCTCATCTCTACAATAAATCAAAAAATTAGCCGGGCATGGTGGCACATGCCTGTAGTTCCAGCTACCTGGAAGTCTGAAGCGGAAGGCTCACCTAAGCCCAACAGGTAGAGGATGCGGTGGCCGTGAGCGTGTCATTGCACTCCAGCCCGGGCAACAGAGTGAGACTCCCAACACCAAAAAAAAGTTACTTATTATCTTCACTCTCTAATTCTTTCACTAGTGATCTTTGCAAAACTTGTACATCTGATTTTGCCACACCCTGCTTAAATCTCTTCAATGATGTCCCATTTTTCTTAGAAAAAAGATATACATTCTTTAAATGTCCTAAAGATCTTGCAATCGCTGGTTCCTGCCTGCTCCTCGGTTCCTCTAGTTTTTAAGGAGATAAACTTTCTCCCATCAGTGAGCTCCCGCATATGCTGTTTCCTCTGGAAACCTCGTTCTCTACTTCTAGTTTGGCCTAGTTAAGCGTCTAACCATCTCAAATCTGTTTTTACTCTCATAGAACCATGTTCCTTTGTGTCAGCTCATCTCGGTTTGTATTGACTGTATTTACGCACCGTTGGCTTTATTGTTGACCTAATTATCTCTCCTGACTAGAAACTCCATGAGAAACTGCCATTATTGTTGAGCTAATTATCTCTCCTGACTGGAAACTCCGGGGACACTGCCATTAACATGCCTGGAAATGCCAGACATTCAGTTGATACTTATTCGGTTATCTCTTTCAACCTCATTGCAGGCATCCTGGTCCCTACTTCGGCTCTGCTTGCATGAAAAAGCATTGCTAACATGGGCCTAGAATCAGACTCTCCACAAACAACCGCGAACTTCCCGAAGGGTCCTCGAAAACAGACACGAAATCTTAACGTCACTTCCCAGAGACCTCGCGCTGGACTGCGCTGGGGGTGTTAGGAGCGAGGGGCCGGCAGGGTGCGGATGAACTAGCCCGCGATGGGAATTCAGGACTCGAAAGGTTTTGAGTCGGAAGCATTTCTCAATCTGCCATCAACTTCTCTTGTCGCGAGCGGCTCAAGCTATGCTTTTGGGGGACGCTGGACGAAGACTTTGGCAAAGAGGAATGCAGACCCCAGGATCCGCGCTCGCCCCCAACGGCAGTCCAGATCCTCGGAGTGGGTCGTCTGGACCCGGCACCCACCTCCCGAAGCAGCTTCAGGTCCCCGTGCTGGATCTCGTACAGCTGAATGACGCCGGTGCCCCGTGCGAAGTTGCCCATGGTCACAAATTTGGCGCTGCAGGGCACCCACTTACAGTCAAACACCGTGTAGTTGAGGCCCTTCTGGATGTGGGCGATGATCTGAGGCTTTTCGAAGGCCGACATGGCCCAGCCGACTTCACCTCCAGAAACTGTCTGACCCAGACGGGAACAAAACACCCACCTAGAAACAGGATTCCAAACATTAGCAAGAACTGCTTGTCCCTTCCGCTTTCCGTACTCCGCGCCCAGACGCCGTAGCGAATTGGATTTCGTCATCTCCACTAATGCCAGATGCGCTCCCGAGATCGCACAAGCTCTTTCACAGACGGCACAAATTTAGTCAACGACTTACCCGCTGCCTTTCGCAAAAATACATGTTAGAGATTTTAAAATGCTTTCGCTGTGAGTTTCAGAGCCAGAGGGAGACCATTACGATTAGGCATCCCGTAGGACAGCCCAAAGCAGGTTTCTCCTCCCCCGTCATCAAATCCCGCAGGGCCCCGGCGTGGGACTTCTCAGCAAAAGGGGAGGAGCCCTGTGGTTGGTTGGCGAAGGGTGGCTCTGCGCAGCGCCACGACGCACGTGTTTTAGTCGGAAGCCTCGGCCCGGGCTGGAGATTCCCGGAGGTGGAGGCAGAGATGGAGGCCCAAGGCTCCGGGGCAGAGGAAGGCTTCGCCCGGGTCACTCGCAAGGGTGTCCGGCGGGCGAAGAAACGACAGGCTGAGCAGCTGTCCGCAGCTCAGGAGGGCGGGGACGCGGGCCGCATGGACACAGAGGAGGCCCGACCGGCGAAGAGACCCGTCTTTCCGCCCCTCTCCGGGGACGGGCTCCTGGTACTGGTGGGGACCCTGGGGCAGGAACGGGGCAAGGGCCCAGGCGCATCAAGCTGGTGGCCTCTGGGTGATTTGAAGCTGCGGGTGCACTTCTGCCATTATGCTTTTGCAGAAGTGATTCTTCTGAGGCTTAACTAGTATAGTTGAGGGAAGCATTTTGTGGATCAGCTGTCATTTTACAACTCCACCCGCATCCCTCCATGTGTCTCCTGAGTTGTTTTTTTATTACAGAGCGGGAAAGAAGAAACGAGGAAAATTGCAGTCCCAGCTAACAGATATACACCATTAAAAGAAAACTGGATGAAGATATTTACTCCTATTGTAGAACATTTGGGACTTCAGATTCGCTTTAATTTGAAATCAAAGAATGTAGAAATCAGGGTAAGGAGAATGTCAATCTCATATGTGAATAGACTAGATTTTCTCTCCCCGGGGAGATGAAAAGGCATGGGTAGACTTTCCTTAATGGAATTTATTCGTTAAGTGGTTTTCTTCTAGTTTTAAAATGTGTCATAGTGAAGGGCAAGCCTGTAATCCCAGCACTTTGGGAGGCCGAGGCTGAACGTTCACTTGAGGCCAGGAGTTCAAGACCAGCCTAAGCAACAGAGCAAGACTCTGTCTCTACAAAAAAATAAAATAAAATTAGCCAGACGTGATGGTGCACCTGTAGTCCTAGCTACTTGGGAGACTGAAGGGGGGAGGATTGCTTGAGCCCAGTAGTTTGAGGTTATAGTGAACTGTAATCGGACCACTGCATTCCTGTCTAGGCAACAGAGTGAAATAAAAATGAACAGTTTATTATAGTGGGTTTGAACTTCCCAAATGCCTTTAAAATGTCCATTCAACAGAAATATTTGAATTTTTAAGTTGATTCTGAGATCATGCCAAAATACTAGCTATGCTTGTATATATCTTTTATGATGTTTGTAAAGAGATTGTCATAGAAATATGAAAATAATGAACATAAGTACTTACTGCTTTACAAGAATGATATACAGTCAGCGTCAGGGATATATTGTGAGAAATGCATTGTTAGGCAACTTTGTTGTTGTGTGAACATCATAGAATGTATTTATACAAACCTAGACACGATGTATTTATATAAATGCATATTATTTTATGGAAAAATTTATCGTACTTGATCTGCAATGCCACCATTAAGTGCTGTGTAGGCATGTATCAGGTTTCTGTTTATGAGGGAGGAACCCAAAAGAAACCTAGTTTATTTATTAAAAATTGTGTATTCTTACATGTTTAAATTTCAGTCACCTTCAAGGTATTCTTGCAATACTTTGTACTGATGCCATATACCTATTGTGATGGCTTTTACTACTGCTCAAAACAGTTTTTTAACTCGTCAATTTTGATGCCTTTTAGTGCTTCTGCTGTTTTTTGTTTCACCTCTTTCACGTTTGTAAAACGTTTCCTTTTGAAGACATTTTTCGTCTGGGAAATGAAAAAAAAGTTGCTGGGGACGAGAATGGGCGGGTAGGCACAGAAGGTCATATCATTTTTGGTCAAAAACTGCTGAACAGTCAGCACCACGTGGGCAAGGTGCACTTGTAAGTCATGAAGTGGGCAAACACATTGAAAGAATCTCAAAAAAATTAACTGATGCTGAACACAGCCTCTCAAAACAACACTAGCTGGTACACTGATGCCAGTGGGTTCCTAGAACACCTATCAGGGGAAGCCTGTATTACAAGGGCCTGCCCTCCAAAAGATAATTCCTGGGTTTTTTGGGGGTCCCCCCCTTGTATGCTCCATTATAGTCTTATGGAACAACCGTTGTATATGCCATTGGTCATTGCCCAAAACATTGAGGTGCATGACTATTTTAATCATACTCTTTGCAGGGAAAATATTTTAAGAATAAATGTAAATTATATACATACACATGCATACATATATGGTGTCAGTTCAGGAATTAGACATTTAAAATTAATTGACTTTGAGCTTCCTTTTCTGAGGACCAACTTTGTACCAATGACCAATATTGAATCAATGACCAAAATTATATTTCCTTTTCAGGGATTCTTATACCATCATCAGGAATAGTACAGATTCATTTCTGTTAATGGAATATAATAATAGAACAAAGAGAGACACTACTCTAAACAGTTAGTAAAGTTTAAAATACCAGTAGAACATGATAGAATAACTCCTCTCTGCTCATGTTGCCACTCATTTAGGCTTTCTTGGTTACTGACAAGGTTTATTGTTTCCGTGTAGATTTCCCTTGCTTCATTGTTTTATGTCTTTCCTATCTCTGCTCCATCCTGTATGCCAGTGCCAGATTATTTTTCCTAGACTGCAATGCTTTCATTATGATATCCTGGCATCTTCAACATTTTTTAAGGATAAAAGTTAAGTTTTTGACTGAACCTGCCTTTCAAGTAAGAGAGACCCAATCACACGTTTTTCTCTATTTCTTTGTGTCTGTACTTTTTGGTAGCTTTGCTCTCTGACCCTTTATTCCCTATTCCCTTTCTCTTTCTACTTCATATCCAGTCATCTTTTAGGGTCTAGCTCAAGTTCTTTCTCCTTTATGATAAGTCCATTTTTCAGTCATTTCTTCAGTGCCTAAACTTTTATTGTGCTTAGTTATCTTTTTTATTTTTGCAGGATCATCAATTTGGATTCCACTAACATTTGTTGGTGCTGCCATGTACCAGACACCTAGTGGTACTTGGACATACACTACCTCGTTTGGTTTTTAGGACAGCCCTATGAGGTAGATGATATATCTCATCCTAGAGATGTGAGGAAACAGAGGGTTGAGTATTTTAGTCAGAGTAATCAGGCTAATAAGTGAATCTTTCTGCTGATAGGGACCACTCAAGATATTTCAGTCTAACCTCCTGATTTTCTAGAGTATGGGACTTGCCCAAGGGCACATATAGGATTGGAACAAGCATCTAGTTTTAAATGTGAAAGTCAAGGACCCTTTCCCATTACACAAAACTAAATGGTTTTAAATTTGTTATATATGTGGTCTCAACTAGCTTGTGAATGTGTGTGGGAGAATAGAAATAACAGTTTTGGAATCAGACCTGTGTTCAAGTTTAACTTTTTTCACTTTTTGGTACTTTAGTTTTTTCACACATAGAAGTATGCATATCATTTAACATTCAAGGTTGTCATGAAGATTAGAGCTATAGAGTGTGAAGCATGTTATTTGCAGTTGTAGGCATTTTATGAATAGCAGCTATTACTGCATTTAACAGACCCTTTGAGGGCAAATTCCCTGCTTCAATCATTGTTGGCTCCCCCTCTGAGCTGGGCATGCAGGTAGTTAGGACTGGAGTTGTTGATTTGGAAAACATCAGCATATAAATGATAATTAAAGTCAGAAGATTAGGTCAGGACTCTCAGAGAAGACTGCTGTAATGAAGAAGAAGACAGGCTTGGGCATTAAAGGGATGGTCAAAGGATAGAGGTTCTTTAAGATGTGAGCAGTTGGGCTGTGCCAGAGGAGTCTTACTGTTAGCCCCAGAGTCTGATCAGTCATGGAGTGCAGTCAGTCATTGGACAGTCTTTGGGTGGAACTGACCAAAGCTGAGACAGTTTTATTTTGCAAATGAAACACAGTACTTATCCCACCAGAAACTAGGACATAGAGTATGTTGGGGAAGGGTAGTGGTGAAGGAAATTATACTGGGAAAGGTCATTCCTAGTATTTTGTTAGAACACTTTCTATTTAATTCCCAAGTGTATTTTTACCATTTTTTTTTTTTTGACAGACTTGTAAAGACACCAAGGATGTTAGTGCTCTGACAAAAGCAGCTGATTTTGTGAAAGCCTTTATTCTCGGGTTTCAGGTGGAGGTGAGTGATTTCATGACATCTAAATGGGAACTTGAAAAATATTTAATGTGTTAACATTTCGATGAATTGGGCATACTTTAAAAATTTGAACTTTCTAGCTCTAGAGTTTGTGAATTTTAATTCCACAGTGCTTTCTACTTCATTCATTTTCAGGTGTCCACATGGAAGGGACTTCACAGTGTTTATTTTCATATTACAGGATGCACTTGCCCTCATCAGGTTGGATGACCTCTTCCTAGAGTCTTTTGAAATCACAGATGGTGAGTGTTGTGGTGGTCTTTTCCTGTGAAATACTGTTCTTTTGTAATGTTGACTTTATATTGTGTTGTGACTCTCAGTTTTCTAATAGCATCAGTTGAGTTGTATTTTTAGCAACTGTTACAAAATGTATATAGTTTCATTAAGTAGGGATATTTAGTTGCCGATTAAACTTTATGTGGGAGTGGGTGGTGCATTGGAATGGCTTCTGAGCTCTTGCTTTTCTCATTTAGTTAAACCCCTAAAGGGAGATCATCTGTCGAGGGCAATAGGAAGAATTGCCGGCAAAGGTGGAAAAACCAAATTCACCATAGAAAATGTGACACGGACACGGATAGTTTTGGCTGATGTGTAAGTATCTGATCTTGAGAAAATTTATATTTTTGTTAGTTTCAAAATATGCTTGTTGACTTACAGTGGGATTACATTGTGACAAACCCATTGTAAGTTGAAAATATTATAAGTCTAAAATGCATTTAATATACCTGGATAACTAAACGTTATGGTTTAGCATAGCCTTCTCTAAACGTGCTCATAGCACATTTACATTAGCCTACAGTTGGACAGAACCATCCAACGCAAAGCCTATTTTATGATAAAGTATTGAATAGCTCATATAATTTATTGAATACTATATTAAAACAAAATGGTTTATGGGTACTTGTAGCACAGTATACTGAATATGTGTTGCCCTTGCATCATTGTAAAGTCAGAATATTGTAAGTTGAAACATCTTAAGTTGGGGGCTGTCTAGATGGGCTTCTGCATGAGTAGTTACCTACACTGAGAGGAGGTTAAGTTGAGAAAATTTCAGAAATTATATTTTTTTCATTTAGCAATGAGGAAAATGTTTAGAAACATTATTAAAATAAATTATATTAGAGATGATTTAATAGGAGAATCTATTAAATCAGTAGGCAAGAACGAGTAATGTTTCAGATGCTATTGTAAATCTTTTAGAAATGTGTGCGTGTATGTGTGTATGTATATATATATATATATATGTATGTGTGTGTGTGTGTGTATTTTTTTTTGAACTGTGGTCTCATCCTGTTTGCTAGACTGGAGCAGAGTGACATGATCACAGCTCACCACAGCCTCAGCCTCCTGGGCTCAGGCAATCCTCCTACCTCAGGCTCCCAAGTAGCTGGCAGTACAGGTGCATGCCACCACTCCCACTTAATTTTTTTTATTTTTTACAGAGATAAGGTCTTGCTGTGTTGTCCAGGCTAATCCAAACTTTATATGCATTTTTGTATCGTTATATGTACAGACACACACACATATATATATATGTATATATATATATATATATATATATATATGTTAAGGCCTTTTATAAAAGGAAGATGAGTATTTTACACTGGGTAAAAAACTAGAAAGCAGTTACATGTGAACATAAATAAGATGACATGGGCTTAAAATAAGGGTGCCAGAAATGAAGCTGGAATTATCCCGCTCTGACGTTGAAACTGCTTTGTTGCCATGTTGGGGATCTTACTGGCAGATGGCTCAGAGATTATATAATGCCACGAAGTTGGGAAATGGAACAGTTGACTGAGAGGAGGTGGGATCTGCCTGTGCTTAAATCCAGAAATAATTTCTTTTAATATTATCTCATTTTTGCTTTAAACTGAAGGTCTCATCATTATTTACAATATAAATTTTACATTTTTATTTATACTCTAAGTATAGCTATGATATTATGTTACTGGTCCTCTTTACCCAAAGCCAGATGTATTATTATTATTTATTTTTATTTTTTTGAGCCAGGGTCTCACTCTGTCTGCTAGGCTAGAGTGCAGTGGCATGACTACAGCTCACTGCAGTCTCAACCTCCTGGGCTCAGGCAATCCTTCTGCCTCAGGCTCCTGAGTGCTGGGACTACAGATGCATGCCTGGCTAATTTTTAAATTTTTTTTTGTAGAGATGTGGTCTCACTGTGTTGCCTAGGCTGGTTTCAAACTCCTGGGCTCAAGCAATCTTCCTGCCTCGGCCTCCCAAAGTGCTGATCTTTCATGGATTGAGCCTAGAGTCAGAAATATGGAGCCATGGGTAACGCTCTTTTGAGCTGAAAATTTGAAAAATGTGGAAATGTACACCACATCTTAAAGTACCATATACAGATGCTCCTCAACCTATGATGGGGTTGTGTCGACAAACCCTATGTAAATTGAAGATGTCGTAAGTCAAAAACTCAAAGTGCTTTGACTTAAGGTATTTAGCTTACGATGGGTTTATATGGACATAGTCCCATCATAATTGAGGAGTATACTGAATGTGCATTACTTTCATGTCATCATGAAGTCAAAAAATCTTAAGTCAAATTATCCTAAGTCAGGGATTGTCTGAATAGCCTTAAAAGCTTCTGTGAATGTAGAAATCCAAAACTATAGCTAATGAATTATGGTTAGTATGTTAAATTTATCATTTTTTTTTCTTTTTTTTTTTTTGAGTAAGAGTCTCACTGTCACCCAGGCTGGAGTGCAGTGGCATGTTCATGACCACCACAGCCTCAACCTGCTGGGCTCAGGCAATCCTTCCAACTTAGCTCTCTAAGTAGCTGGAACTACAGGTGTACACCACCACACCCAGCTAATTTTTTTTTTTTACTTTATTGTAGAGACAAGGTCTGGCCAAGTTGCCCAGGCTGGTCTCGAACCCACAGGCTCAGGCAGTCCTCTCACCTCCACCTCCTGTGGTGCTGGATTACAGCCACTGCACCCCGCAAAATTTATAAATTTGTAAGTGTTAAAATTTACTAGTTGAACCAGCTTTTTCACAGCTTTATTGTGGCATAAGATATATACAATACATAGAATAAAATATACATACAATAATATCCATCTGTTTTAAGTATCCAGTTCAATGAGTTTTTGGCAGATGTTCTGTAGTCCTGTAGTCCTAACACACTCACAAAAACTCTGAGAGTCCCCTTGTGCTTCTTTATGGTCAGTCTCCTGCCTCTACCCCGTTCCCAGGCAACCACTGTTCTACTTTCTGTCTATTGTTTTGCCTTTTCTAGAAATTCATACAAATGGAAATAGGCAGTATGTAGGCTTCTGTCAGTTAGCTTGTTATTTCCTTTTTATTGCCAAGTACTGTTTCTTTGCATAGATATACAGTTGACCCTTGAACAGTATGGGAGTTGGGGGCACTGACCCCCCTGCACAGTTGAAAATCCACATATAACTTGACTCTCCCAAAATATAACTACTCCTACTGTTGACCAGAAGCCTTACTGATAACATAGTCAAGTAACACATATTTCATGTTATATGTATTCTTACATTAGGCTAGGAAAAGAAAGTGTTACTAAGAAATCATGGAAAAATATATTTACTATTTATTAAGTGGAAGCGGATTATCATAAAGGTCTTCATCCTCATGGCATTCATGTTGAGTAGACTGAGGAGGAGGTAGTACATGCTATCTTGGGTGACAGGTGGAGGAAGACAGGCGAGTCAGGCTTACCTCATGTAACTTTATGGAAATTCACTGTGATTTCTGGGTGACTTTTTTTGTTTTTCCTTTCTCTAAAAATGTTTATGGTGCCAACCGTTTGTTTGTTTTCCATACCCATATCATAAAAGTGTTCATGTTGTAAAAAAAGTCTTGAATAATCATAACCCTTCTGCCAGATTGCCTGCTGTCAGTTTGTTTTATGGCATTGCTTCTACGTCTTCCTCATCACCTAGCACTGGTTTGGAAGCAGTCATCTCTCTCAAGGTGTCTTCTGTTAGTTTCTCTGGTGCATTGTCTTTAGTTCTAGGATTTCTTTAAGATCCATATCTCGAAACCCTTTACCTCCCTACTTTTTGCCACATCCACAATCTCTTTCAAGATTTCCTGGGTTGGCACTGTCATAAATCCTGTGAAGTAACGCACAACATCTGGACGTAGTTTTCTTGCTTCAGGCTTGATGATTTTCAGGGCTTTTCTTGTAACAATAATGGTGTCTTAAATGGTGTAATCCTTCCAGACTTTTATGATGTTCTCTCTATCAGGGTTCTCTTCCATAGCATTGGCAGTCCTTTCCATTGAGTTCTGTGTATAGTGAGCTTTAAACAGTCCTTATGACCTCTTGCTCTAGAGGCTGAATTAGGGACATTTTTTGTTTGGGGGCCAGCAGACCACTCTGATGCCTCAGTGTTGAATTAATGGGAATGGGATTCTGGGTGGCCAGGGGCATTGCTCAATATCAGAAGAACTTTAAAAGACAGTCCCTTATTGACAGTGTATAACCTGACTTCAAGGACAAAGCATCAGTAGGACCAATTCAGAAAAAGAGTTTTCATTGTTCAGGCCTTCTTGTTCAGTCAAAAGACTGGCGGCTGTGTTCAAGGCTCGGGGATTTGCAGCTTTGTAGATAAGGGCAGTGCTAATCATAAATCTGACTTCATTTGCAAAGGACAGTAGAGTTAGCTTATCCTTTCCTGTCTTAAATACTGGTTCTTCTCTTTCTTACTAATAAATATCCTTTTTGGCATTTTCCCCCAGAACAGGTTCTATCTTCACTAAAAACCTGTTCAGGACTGGGTGTGAAGGCTCATGCCTATAATCCCAGCACTTTGGGAGGCTAAGGTGGGAGGATCATTTGAGCCCAGGAGTTCAAGATGAGCCTGGACAACATAGTGAGACTTCCTCTCTAAAAAAATTTAAAAATTAGCTGGGCATGGTGGCACACACCTGTGGTCCTAGCTACTAGAGAGGCTGATATGGGAGGATCGCTTGAGGCCAAGAGGTTGAGGCTGCAATGAGCTAGGATCATGCCACTGCCATCTAGCTTGGGCAACAGAGATTCTGTCTCAAAAAAACCTGTTTAGCAGATAAATTTCTTCTTGATTTTTTAAAATGGCATCTGAGAACTCGTCTACTGCCTCTTGATTGGCAGACACTGCTTCTGTTAATCTTGCTATGTTTAAAGCCACTTCTTTTAAAATGATCAAACTGTCTTTTGCTGGCATTAAATTCTCCAGCTTTAGAACCTTAACCTTTATTTTGTCATTAAATGACTTCACTTTTTCTTGAATCATATGAGGAGTCTATGGCATGCATTTCTTGTAGCAATCCTGCACTTACATAAAAGCTGCATTTCCAAGACAAGATTTAACAGCAGAAGAATCACGAGATCTATAAATGTGGAGAAGAGACTTCATTTCTTAAAAAGGGTTGCAGCCTGCAGGGTGGCCTTCCTGATAGGCTCCAACAAAGACTAAAGTGGATACTTTGAGGGTGGGATGGGTGAAGTAGGAATTTATGGTGAAGGAAATGGGTTAACCAAGTATACATACTTAACAGATTACAGGAAGAGCTATGAGTATTCTTGGAGGGAGTCCTAACACATGTACTAAATAAACATGTATGATACCTGTGACACATGTTCACTTTGAGGTGGAGGCTTAACATTTAAATGTATTACATTTAGGCCCTATACATCAAAAAAATGAAGCAGGGACACTGAGGCACTGAATGTGCATCCTCTGTAAACTGGCCAGAACTAGTCCATGGTCCATGTTCTCTTATCAGGAGAAAGTTACTGCTGTTGGTCTTTTGTTCAATCAAAGCTATGGCTTGTGGAGGGGTGATGGGGTCACTACTTAGACAGTGTCTAGCTGTCAGTGAACTGCATTTGTTTTAATGTTGCTTATCATGAGACCAGTGCTTGTTTAGGTAGCCTAGAGAAAAAGAAAAAAACCTAGTGGCAGTTATTCTTTTTTTTTTGAGTTGGAGTCTCACTCTGTTGCCCAGGCTGGAGTGCAGTGGCATGCTCACAGCCACCGAAACCTCAACCTGCTGGGCTCAGGTAGTCCTTCTGCCTCAGCCTTCCAGGCAGTTATTCTTTAAATGCAGGGCTATGTGACTTAGTCCTTGCCTAGCATGACCTTAGGTCTTGTTCATAATTTGGTATCTTACTGCCACAAAGAGTCCATCTCGCTCTGGGGCCTAGGGGCTTTATGTTTGTTTTACAAGATAAAAAGTTATTTTGCAAAAAGTACAGTTTTTGCCCTGCTACCATAGCTGCAGTGACAGCTTCATGAATTTCCTTTTCTTTTTTTACAATTATCCTTAAGCTGGATTCATTTATCTTGAAATGGCTGGCAACGACAGCTGCAAACCTCAATCTGTGGTACATATCAAGCAGTTGAACTTTTTCTTGCAATGTCATGACTTTTCTCTGCTTCTTGGGAGCACATCAAGCATCACTAGTGGCACTTGATGTGGGTCCCTTGGTGTTATTCAAAATTTATGATGCAGCACTGAACAGGATGAAAAAATATGCAAGAACCATGAGAAATCACTTTTTACTGTGATATACAATTTATTGGAGAGTCAAACTGCTCAGGGGAGATGATTAACATCATATAGTGTTTTACATGTGTACTCAAGACAACTTGAGTTCATACAAAGAGCAACAGGATGTAGCTGTGAAGTTATTGCAGTCATACAGTCTGTACCACAGTTAATTTTATGCACATATGATTTCATACTGCATCTTTGCATTTGTTTACATTTCTCCTGCTACAAATGGCACCACATACAGTCTGTGTGATTTTTATTAATTTTAACTTTTTATAATATATTTGTGTATATTTTATGGTAGTAAATGATAAAATAGACTAGTATTTACATATATTTTATGCATTCTTGACATGTTTTTTATTTTAATTTTTCTAATTTTTTGAGGCCATGCAGTTTATTCTGTGAATTTTTCCCAGTTGTCACAAATCTCAAAAAATTTTTCCAGTACATTTATTGAAAAAAATTTTGTATAAGTGCATTGGAATGACAGAGCATGGTAGAGAGAGATAGTTGAATGTTTGAAATTGAAATTATGGAGAGGTGGGAGTAGGGCAGGCTGGAGTAGAAAACGAGAACCCAGGATTGGTATAAAGGATGTCAGGGACCCAAGAGGCTAGGGTTTTGGGATTATCACCTTCAGGGCTATTGAAACTGTAAAGAATGGTGAGGGGAATAGCGAGGAAAAGACAGGCAGGGTAAAGAGGTGATGTCATCTGAGCAGATTCAAAGCTGAGGGTATTTTAGGGAGGAAAGAGGGAGAGAGTGAGTGGTCTGGATGTGTCTTGAGGACCCAGAAAGGCACCTGCCCCGCTTCTTCATGTGCAGCGGTACCTGGTTTGTGGAGGAAAAACTGACCACCATTTGAAAGCTGGGTTTTAGTTAAAGCAAGATGGTGAAAGGAATGTTAACAAAAGTTAGAGAACAGAGGATTTAGCTGGTAACTATCATAGAGGGCACAGGGAAAACATTTTGGAAGATAGACTCAAAAGGCAAGATTCTATTTTATCCATTTTACGAGTTTTTCAATAAGGAATGCCCATTAAAAGGGTCCAGATGATCCTCAGAGTACTTAAGAAATTGAAATAGGCTTTAGAAAGCTTTGCAGCTGAAAAACAAATATGTTGTATTGCGTAAAATATCACTTGCATTTTTAGGTATACCAGCTATGCCAGTGTGTGGTCTTGGGCAGCTTTTTTTTTAAATTTCTTGTAAACTTCTTTCCTCATCTGTAAAATGGGAGTAACATCTACCTAATACAGTTAATGTGAGGATTAAATGAGAACATGTATATAAAGCCCTAGCACATAGAAAGCATTCACTGGATGGTAGTTATTGTTAACCAATAATCTTAAGAACTTTTTAGTTTTTTTATTTTTTGTCTTTTCTAATAATTTTTTATTGAGACACAATTCATATATGAGGGGGGGACCCCAAAAAACCCGGAATTTTCTTGGAGGGCAGGACTCTTGTAGTACAAGCTTTCCCTACTAGGTAAGTTCTAGGAACCATTGCCCTCTGTTTACTAGCTAGTATTGTTGTAAGAGACTGCATTCAGCTTCAGGGAATTTTTTGAGGGGAGATTTTCAATGCATTTGCCCATTTCATGATGAGTGATTTACCCAAACAACCTGTCCACACCGTGCTGTGTGTTCAGTTTTTGACCAAAACTGGCATGACCCCATGCCCCACCCTCCCTGTCCACCCAGGCTCGCCCTGAGATACTTGTTTTTGTTTCCCTGGATGAAAAAGGTCTTCAAAGGGAAACATTTTGCTGATGTGGAAAAGGCGAAACAAAAAATGGCAGAAGCACTAACAGGCATCAAAATTGACAAGTTAAAAACTTTTGAGCAGTGGGAAAAGCGTTTTGGTAGGTGTAGTGCATCAAATGGAGAATACTTTGAAAATGAATGAAATTTAAACATGTAAGAATAAAAACACAATTTTTAATAAATAAATTCCAGGGTTCTCCCCCCCAATACCATAAAATTTACCCTTTTTAAAGTGGTTTGTAGTATATTTTTACAGAGTTGTTCAGTCATCATCACCACCTTTATTTGGGAACCTGACTCTTGATTTTCCAGAGTATTTGGATTATAGGACTTAGGTCAAGAAACGCTTTCCATTGCTAACTTGTCTTACTTTATCTTTTTCAGGAAGGTTCACATACTTGGCTCTTTCCAAAACATCAAGATGGCAAGAACTGCCATTTGCAACCTCATCTTGGGTAATGATATTTCTTTGGTGTTTTCTCTGGAAAGAATAGGGAGTTAACTTAGGAAGTTAAACTCCATTTTCAAAGCAGATTAGGGTGTTAAAGTTAGCAAGTGGAAACCCTTGTGGGTTGGCAAATGTGGGCCTAGAGAAAAAAAATGGAACTATTTTTGCTTAGATTCCATTTGTTTGTCTGCTAGAGAAGAGAAAGTTTTTATTGGGGAGTATTGCTTAAATTTTTGCTGCTGCCTTGGTAAGAGGCACAGAAAAGCCATTCCAGAATTGCACAGACCACCACAGTTAGGGCCAGAAAAGAAAAAAGGAGCTGCTGAACAGCTTCAGCCAATTTACCTGATCCACTTAATCGAATTTTCATGTTCCTGCAGCACAGTCAGTGCCTTCTGATAAGAGCTGTAGGGTCTTAGCAGCCTGCCCAGGTCTGAGTGGCTGATGTCTTTGAAGTTTTGTGTTTTTGCTTTTGTTTTTTTGAGTCAGAGTCTTATTCTGTCGCCCAGGCTGGAGTGCAGTGGCACGTTCACAGCCACTGCAGCCTCAACCTGCTGGGCTCAGATGATCCTTCTGCCTCAGCCTTCCAAGTAGTTGGAACTATAGGTGTGTACCACCGCACCCGGCTAATTTTTTGACTTATTGTAGAGATGAGGTCTCGCCAAGTTGCTCAGGCTGGTCTCAAACCCGTGGGCTCAAGCAGTCCTCTCACCTCGGCCTCCCAAAGTGCTGGGATTGTAGGCGTGAGCCACTGCACCCGGCCTAAAGTATTTTTCAGAACTCAGTGCCTTTGGCTCTTAGGAATTTAAAATGTGTTTTAGAGAATACCAAGTATGATTTCTTTTGAGTTGCTTTTGGTAATTTAAGATAGATTCAATTTTAAAATGTCCCCATTCTTTTTAGGGTTGTAGTCCCTTTAATCATGTAGGTAGCCCTCCATATTCACAGGCTTCACATCTGCAGATTCAGCCAATTGCAGGTCAAAAATATTAAAAAATAATAACAAAAGTAAAAAGAAGCCAATACTGTATAACAGCTATTTACATAGCATTCACATTGTATTAAATCTAGAGATGATTTAAAACATGGGAGGGGCTGGGCATGGTGGCTCATACTTGTACTCCCAGCACTTTGAGAGGCTGAGGCATGAGGATTGCTTGAGCTCAGGAGTTTGAGACCAGCCTGGGCAACATAGCAAGACCTAGTCTCTACAAAAAAATTTAAAAATTAGCTGGGCATAGTTGCATGCATCTGTAGTCCCAGCTACTCGGGAGGCTGAGGCAGAAGGATTGCATGAGCCCAGGAGATCGAGGCTGTGGTGAGCCGTAATGGTGTCACTGCATTCTGGCCTGGGCAACAGTAAGACCTAAATCCGCAAAAAGTAAATAAATAATGTGAGAGGATGTGCATATATTAAATGCAAATACTTTGACATTTTTTATATGAGACTTGAGCCTTTGAGCCTTTAGTATCAGTGGGGGTCCTGGAACTTATCACCTGTGGATCCCAGGGGATGACTAGTTTCTGTCATCCCTTGGGTGAGTATGTTTGTATATATAGAGACTACTTTTTTTCTCTTGCAGGAAATCCTCCATCAAAGGTATATGGCAATATTCGAGCTGTGGCTAGCAGATCAGCAGATCGGTTCTGATTTCAAATCAGAAACTTTTGTTTTTGAACTCTAGAGAAAAAGACTACACCCTACAAGTGGTCACAAGAAACCACATGAGGAATTTGTCACTTGAAGCCACAGTCCTTTCTTCCATTTTGGCCAAAGCATAAACAGAAAGGTTCAACAGTATTCACACTCAAGCTTTTAGGATAATTAAATATCAGAATTTAATTCTATTATACTTACATGGGGGTATAATTTATCATTTTTTCCATTTTAATCACATGTAATAGATTTGGGTGGTTTATAATCCTCTCATTTGGAGAGAAACTTCTTGCTTAAACAGCTTTTCTGTGTGAATTTATAAGTTTTTATTTATAAATTTATAAACATTTATTCTTTGTAATTAAAAGTCATCTAAGAAAACCTCTGTGTGAATCATGGCCCTTACTTAATAGTGGGTGGTGTGTGATTATTTTAGAATCAGGTCATAACCAATAATTTTGGCCATACTATATGAATCAGAAAGGGCTAATCTTTGTACTTGTTTTGCAGTTTTAAAAATTAAAGACTGGGCAACCCTGTCGGGTCCCCCCCTGCTGTGGGAGCTTTTCCGTCTTCTCAATAAATCCCACTTAAAAAAAAAATTAAAGACTTACATCACAAGGTTGATGTGAGGAATGAGTTCTTTTTCAAATAAGCGTTTAACAAAAGTACCCAGACATTACCGCTGTTGAATACACCTATGTACCTCAACGATGGGCTTGTTTGGATAAACCCACTGAAGTTCAAAATATCTTAAGTCAGAAATGCATTTAATAGCTTAGCCCTGCCTACCTTAAACATGCTCAGAACACTACATTAGCTTGCAGTTGAGTGAAAGTATCCAACACAAAGCCTATTTCATAATAAAAGCCTGAATATCTCATATAATTTATTGACTACTGAAGGTGAAAAACAACAGTTGTGTGAGTGCTTCAAGTACAGCTTCTACTGAATGGATTCACTTTCACATCATTACAAAATTGAAAATTCTAAGTATAAATCTGTATTCCTTCTAGGTAGTCACGGTGAAATGGCAAAAGAATGTTTTTCCCACCCAAAATCCATGTTGTACAAATGCAATAGATTGTTTTAACTAGTATCTGGCTTTTAAATATTATATGATTTATGCATTTTTTAAATGGAAGGAATGTTATTAAATGTGATTTAGATACTACATTCTCTTGTACATCTCTAAAACCCATGGTAAAAACTTTTAAAACTACTTATGGGAGTATTAGAAAGCTCACGTAAGAACTAAATAAAAATTATTCTTATTAAACTTTTGTTTCCTGTCCATTGTTACATGCCGCTGTTCCAAGATAGTTTGTATACTGCATGGGATTTAGATATACTTACATACTGGGAGTCCAACTAGAAATTGCTTAAAACGGGCCATCCCATTTTTTTATCCTTTGGCAACACAAAAGCATGGAGAGAACATATATGTGTGTATGGTGTCAGATCTCTTTCCTCATACCTTTTGAAAAAGAGTATGTTGGGACTTTCTTCCTCTGGAGTCTGTACAGGCTTCTGGCGGTACTTGCCACCCTCACCCTCTGCCCAGGAAGTTATATTTGAAACGTGTCTACTTAGTATGTACTTTTCTAGGAAACAGGGCTGCAGGTTTAATCAGGTTTACAAAGCACTTGGACTGAAATGAATTTTTGCTAGGTAGTCATAATGTTTTGGGTTGATGTTCAAAGAACTGAGGTAGAAAGTTAAGAGCATAATTTCAATTGGGAAAACATGGATACTGTGTTAAAGGGAAATAATGTTTTGGTATTGTTTAAGTTCCTTTTGCAGATTTCTTGTGTAGTTAACAACTATCAGAAATACAAAAGAGCAAATACATTTCCTTGGCAGCTAAAATTTGGGATGCTGAACTTATGGTATGGACTTGGTTTATGGCCGGGTGCAGTGGCTTACACCTGTAATCCCAGCACTTTGGGAGGCTGAGACAGGAGAATCGGTTGAGCTCAGGAGTTTCAGACCAGCCTGGGCAACATAATAAAAATTAGCCAGGCTTAGAATGGTGCACACATGCTGCAGAGTCTGAGGTGGAAGGATTGCTTGAGCTCAGGTTGAGACAGTGCCATGGCACTCCAGACTGGATGACAAAGTGAGGCCCTGTTTCAAAAAACAAAAAAACAAAACTTGGTTTGGGCCTCTCTTTAGTCTTGAAAGGGAGAGAAAATGTTAGAGGGAACCCAGCTAATTCTTGGGATGGGAAGGATGGAGAAGGAATAGAGGTAATAAACTTGACTATATCACACTGGTAGTTAAACTATCAAATCACTTCATTAAGCCCTGCTTTAAAACCAAGACACTAAATTTAATGCTTCATACCTTATCCATGTTTGCATGGCATTTGTCATGCTCTATTGCAGTAACTTGTGTCTGCTTACCACCCGAAGGCATGGTGATTTTGTGCAATTCCTGACATAACAGTTTACTTACATATGTATTGATACATTGCCTGGGAGATGGGCCTGATAAATGAAAGTATTAAGTATTCACTGCTGAGAAGGAAGGAGACCGTGAGGTTTTCTCCTAGTGAATCCAGATCTGAACTCCAACTCTCATGCCTGCTGGTAGGGAAGAAAGCTCATGCTCACCGAGCACGTAGCAAAGAATTAGTTTTCCTGATCCTAGAACTATGTTAACCATGTGAGTAGGACAACATGCTTAATGTTAGATTACTGAAAGTATACAGTGACAGCGTACGCAGCCATCCTACAACTTGCAAAGTATTGTGCAAACATTAATTACTTATTTGGTCAGAGAAATCAGTAAGTCTTCAAAAGACTTGAGAGAGCAAGGACTTACGAATTTGATCTGGTTACCTGATTTCAATGCCTAAGGGAAGTGAAAGGTTGAGATGCCAATGGACTTTAAAATATTTAGCTACTGCAATGAGAGAATTTTGAATGAGTGGGGGTTTTTGAAGACAGGATTAATGTTCAAACCTGAGTCTGAACACCATTTTCTTTCTATGTGGGTAAGTCCTGGAAACTATCCAGAAAGACTGAGATTTTTTTCCTGACTTGTCTCTACTTAAAAATAAAAATTTTTATGGTAAAATATACACTAACCATTTTTAAGTGTACATACAATTCAGTGACATTAAGTTCATTCACATTGCTGTGCAACCATTACTACCATCCATCCAAACTTTATCTTTGAAACTGAAGCTGTATATCCAATATATTTAACACTAACTCTCCATTTCCCTCCCCCAGCCCTTGGCAATCACCATTCTACTTTCCAGCTCCTAATATTTGTTCTTTTGTGACAGGTGTGTTTCACTTAGTAGTATATCTTCAAGTTTCATTCATGTTGTAGCATGTGTCAAAATTACACTCCTGCTAAGCAATACTCCACTGTATACCAAGTCCCTTACATAATGAACCTTGAAGTTGTGAAACTTTCAGATGTGAACATGTGTTCACATGTCGAATCACCTTAGTTCACATGTCTAGCTGTACTACTGTACTATTCGAGGTACTGTAAAGGTTAAAAATTTTTTTATCTTTTATATTTGTGTGAAAAGCATGTATTGTAAACCTATTACAGTGCAATATTATTGTAGCCAATTGTGTTAGTTGGGTACCTAGACTAACTTTGTTGGACTTACAAACACACTGTCAGAATGGAACTTGTTCATATGTAAGGGACTTACTGTATATAGATTTTGTTCAACCACCTGCCAGTGGACACCTGGGTTCTTTTATCTTCTGGCTGTTGTGAATAATGCTGCCATGAACATGGTTGTACAAACATCTATTTGAGTCCCTGCTCCCACTTCTTTTGGGTATATACCCAGAAGTGGAATTAATCACATGGTGATTAATATTTTAAGGAATCACCATGCCTTTCCCACAATGGCTACACCATTTTACATTCCCAGTAACAACGCACAAGGATTCCAAACTATTCACCACCTCCCCAGCACTTGTTCTTTTTAATGGTAATAGCCCATCCTAAATCTCATTTTGCTATGATGTGCATTTCCTTAATGCATACCTTTTCATGTGCTTTTTGGTGATTTATATAATGTCTTCACAGTATGTCTACTCAAATCCTTTAACCATTTTTTTCTTAATAGAGACAAGGTCTTGCTCTATTGCCCAGGCTGGTCTCAAAGAGATTCTCCCACCTCAGCCTCCCAAAGTGTCGGTATTATAGGTATGAGCCATTGCACCCAATCTCTTCACCCATTTTTAACCAGATTTTCTTTTGTCCAGGTGTAATTTTCATATATTCTAGATATCAATCCCTTATCAGATATATGATTTGCAAATATTCCACTCTCTGGATAGTCATCTTGTCTACTCTTAAACTGTAGCAAGTAGGTAAAGGGAGCTCTGGGGCTTAAATCCATTTACTTGCTTAGGATTAACAAACTAATACTCCTGGGATACTCTAAGGAGCCGCACAACCCAGCACGTTATAACTTGTGCACACTTGATGATACATGTGGTTCTGAATATAAAAATCCCCAACATTCTGCAACTCATCTGGGCCAGAGATGTCATTTACCTGTCATTAAGTATCTCAAGTACCTTCTATAGTGCCGGACATGTAGTAAGTAGGGACTGTCAAATAAATCAAAGGCAACCTACATTTGAATAAATGAAATCTCAAAAAATGCAAGTTTTTACCTTCTATGCAGAGTGACAAAGTACTAAAACATCTGTAATAAAATCACAACCTGTATAAACCGTTTATACCACAAGGAGGAAAGATGGCTGGAGAAAGACTGAGTAGTCAGGGAGGAGATCAGGCAAGAAATGGGGGTAGGGGAGAGTACTGCAGGGCTTTGTAGGTTTTTCCCAGGGACAAAGCAGATGTATAACTTACAATGAAAGATAAAATATCATTCTATCAGATTTTTTTAAAAATCTAAATAAGAAAAAAAACCTCTATTATAGCTATGCAAGCCCACCAAAGAACACTAAATGCATTCAAGCAAGTTTCAAATATTTTATTTTCTTATCCATACAGTATGAAGTTTTCTAAAGTTCCCACAACATGACGTATCATGCAGAAGAAAAACTAAACATTCAACATAAACCACCCCC
>CAUYQG010177235.1:0-41846 GCA_963574415.1 Tarsius wallacei
TTCAGTAAATGGTGCTGGGAAAACTGGCTGATCACATGCAGAAGATTGAAACAGGACCCCTACCTATCACCATACACAAAAATTAACTCTAAATGGATCAAAGACCTAAATGTAAAACCTCAAAGTATAAGAATCTTAGAAAATGGAGGAGACACCCTTATGGAAATTGGAACTGGCAACCAATTCCTGATCAAAATCCCAAGTGCCCATACCATAAGAGATGAAATAGACAAGTGGGACCTCATCAAACTGACAAGCTTCTGCAGAGCAAAAGAAACCACCAAGAGAGTGGGGAGACAGCTCACAGAATGGGAAAAAAAATTTGCCAACTGTGTATCTGTCAAAGGCCTAACATCTAGGATCTACAAGGAACTCAAATGCGCCAAAAGGAAAAAAACAAACAGCCCCATTCAAAAGTGGGCAAAAGACATGGATAGACTCTTCAAAAGAAGATATATGGGCTGCCAACAGACACATGAAAAATGCTCAGCCTCACTTATCATCAGAGAAATGCAAATCAAAACCACATTGAGATACCACCTACCCCAGTAACAATGGCCACCATTATTAGAACTAACAACAACAGATGCTGACAAGGTTGTGGAGAAAAAGGAATGTTTCTACACTGCTGGTGGGAATGCAGGTGGGAATGCAAACTAGTGCAACCTCTTTGGAAGATAGTGTGGCGATTTCTGAAAGAATTAGAAATTGACCTTCCATCTGACCCAGCAATCATCCTGTTGGGAATATACCCGTGGCAACTCAGATCATTCTACCAAAAAGATACCTGCACACACATGTTTGTTGCAGCTCTCTATTTACAATAGCAAAAACATGGAACCAACCATACTGCCCATTGAAGCTGAACTGGATTTTTAAAATGTGGTACCTATACACAATGGAATATTATGCAGCCATAAAGAGGGACAAACATATGAGGTTCGCAGCAACTTGTGGATTTAGAGTCTATCATACTCAGTTGTCTATCACAGAAACAAAGAACAGAGTACCATATGTTCTCACTCATGAGCGAACCTTTGTTCAAGGTTTAAATATTGTTTAAAATGAGTATTATTATCATAATACTATAAGAAACTATTTATTTTTAAATATTTAAAATTTTGTAAATTATCCTTTAGAACTACTCAGACATCACCCCTCCTCTGAGGGCCTTTCTTTACCACGCAGATTAATCTCTCTCCCCTCTACAGGACCTCTGTCCCATGTACCTTGCTCTAATACAGCATGTCTTCATGTACTCCGATTACGTGTTTCTGTGTGTTTCTCACTGAAAAGAGTAGCAGTCCTATACGCATCTTTACATAAGATATGCTCTTATAGTTTATACTATAAGAAAGGGATTGGCAGTAGCAGAAAACTGCCAGGGGAGGGGGGATGGTATTGGCAGTTGAGGGAAACTGCCAGGGGAGGGAGGGGCACACCTCATCAATAAGGGTTCCTGCATAATGAGCTTTTTTAACCTAACCCTGAATTATATCCCACGTCTTTGAAATAAAATTTAAAAAATTAAAAAAAAACTTTTCTGCAAATCAGAAACTATTCTAAATTAAAAGTTTATTAAATTAAATCTCTCTTCTCCTGCTCACTGATGGTGTGACTTGGGCAAGTCACTTGACCCCTCTGTGCTCGGTTCCTGAACTGTAAACCGGGGCACTATACCTTCACTGCAGGACTGAGAAGAAGCTTCAGTGAGACGTGTGTGTGACAGTGCTTTGGAAACTAAGCCTCAGCCCCTGGGGTGGCTTGAATGCAACTTCCACTGCTGCATCTCTGAAACGCCACATGGGAGAAGCTCAAGAGATTTCCCCAGAGGCTGCTGCTGCTGGTACCTAGCGGGGCCCCGCCTCTCCCCGCCTGGCGTTCTTTTTCAGCCAGAATTCTGTGCCGGAAA
This sequence comes from Tarsius wallacei, assembly GCA_963574415.1. Classification (NCBI taxonomy): domain Eukaryota; kingdom Metazoa; phylum Chordata; class Mammalia; order Primates; family Tarsiidae; genus Tarsius; species Tarsius wallacei. Next base: position 1,913 of record CAUYQG010177235.1, read on the forward strand.
CTTCCCCCTCACCTCTCTTGATAGCTGCTCTTATGGACTAAGATTGCATTTTTATTTTCATATTTCACTTCATTTTTCCCCCTTGAATTTAGTTTTTCTCTTTAGGAATCAGCATATGAGTCAAACTGCCAGTTCTAAATTTAGTATTGCCTGTGATACGGAGAATGCATTTAGTGCTGCCTGGGATATGTATTTGGAAATAATGGCTTTATTTATCCACATCCAGTAATTCTGCCTGCCTGCTGGGTTCTTTCAGGAAAGAGTTTGTCATCTTCTTTCCTCCTAATGATGAAATGTTGCCTGCTCAGGTCCCAGAGGCCCAGCCTGAGCCAGATGCTGGTGACTTGAGTCTCTGTTTAATTAAACAATCCCATCCCAGGATTCTGCAGTAATGGGGTTCTCTCCAAGGCTTCTGTTTCAAGAGGGTTTGGAAATAGGTCTAGAAAGGGCTCATGGACTCTTTGGGGTCTGTAGGCTTAACACTGGCCCACAGGCTAATCAGATTTGCCCCGGCTGGGCTCGGTGGCTCAGCCTGTAATCCCAGCATTTTGGGAGGCCGAGGCGGCTGGATTGCCTGAACCTGAGGGTTCGAGACCAGCCCTGGCAACTTGGTGAGACCTCGTCTCTACAATAAATCAAAAAATTGGCCGGACATGGTAGTACGCACTAGTAGTTCCAGCTACTTGGAAGACTGAGGCAGAAGGATTGCCGGAGCCCAGCAGGTTGATGCTGGGGTGGCTGTGAGTGTGCCACTGTACTCCAGCCTGGGTGATGGACTGAGACTCCAAGTCAAAAAAAAAAAAAAAGACTTGCCCTTATGTTTTTTCTTTTTGGAGAGTTGCCCCTTCAGTACTGAAACATATGGAAGGGGAGGAAGCTCTGTGTGTCTGTGTCTTCTGTCTCTCAGAAGGACACTTATTGTTACACATAGGGCCCACCTGGGTCATACAGATTGATCTCATCTCAAGGTCTTTAAGTTAGTTACCTCTGCAAAGATACTCCCTGGGGGCCTGGAAGAGTCCTTTCTTTGCCTCTTCCTGCTTCTAGTGGCTGCTGGCACTCCTTGACTTATGGCCACATCACTCCAGTCACTGTCGTCACATTGCTTTCTCCTCTGTGTGTCAAATCTCCCTCTGCCTTTCTTTTAAAAAGACATTTGTGATGGCATTTAGATCCAACCCAGATAATCTAGGACAAACTTCTCATCCCAAAATTCTTAAATTATATCTGTAGAAGACCCTTTTTCTAAATAAGATTACATTCACAGGTTCTGGGGATTAAGACATTGCTGTATCTTTTGGAGGGCCACCATTCAACCCACTATGCAGTCCAAGATTGTAAGTTCTTTGCGTACCCTAAGAGGTAGGTTTTATTATCTTCGTTTTTCAGATGAAGACACTGAGGCTCGGAGAAATTAAGTGATTTAGCCAAGATTATTCAAGAAGGAAGTAGCAGAGCCAGGGATTGAAACCTGGATTTGTTTGACTTTGAGCCCATTCTCTTCTTCCCGTGACATACTGACTAGAATTTTTGAGAAACTCTCCTAAAACACAAACGCCTGGCTGGAGCCATGAGGGGACTTACACCTAGCTATTACCAGGCATTATGACCTTGGTGGGAGTTCATCTGAGGGAGCAACTAGGGGGTGGGTGGGCTGCTTGGGGGAGGGAGCCTGTTACCTAAAGGGGAAGCGTCATCTTCAGACCAGAACCCAGAAATGAAGGGGTTGGCCCAGGCCAGAGGCAGAACTATTTCTGGATCTTTTCTCAGGCCACAAGTGGGATGAGGCTATGTGGTACAAGGCTCTCAGCAGAATACCAAGACAAGGATCCTCGCAGCACTTTGGGGAGGCTGGCCAGGCCTGGGCTAGCGAGAGCCAGTGTCAGATTGCACGCCCACCTTTCTGTTGACCTGCGTGCCCTACTTCAGCATGCTCATGTGTGCCTTAATGTGACGGGCAGTACTGGTCTGGGAGGCCACGCCTTGGAGGCTGTCAGCGAGATGACGATCAAGTAGAAACTGCCGCAAGTTTAATGGCAGGAAGCAGAGTAGCGGGCCGCTGCAGGTTCCAGCCCTTTGGAGAGAGAGGAGTTATTAAGGAGTCAGAGGACTCATCTTGGCAGCCCTGCTCGCTGCTTGCCTGTGGATGTGTTTGGATTGCTGTGATTATTTCCTGTTCAGTGCCACCTAGCATTTAGTAAACTTCCTCCTGCAAATACCACCCTGTCTCATCAGTGGTACTAATGGGAACTGAGGAAAGAGGGTTTCATCTATCCTTAGGCTAGAGTTGTTTTTCAGAAGAACAATGTTCCTCCTTCCCCAGGAGACTCTATGGTGGTGGGAGACCTCCGGATGGGGGAAGGGGAGACAGAGGAGGCAGGGTGAGGACTGCTTGTGTATAACCCTTCCTCAGAACAGCCTGCCAGGGCTCATTATTTGAGCAGAGAGCACAGTCTTCCCATATTTTTTTTTGAGTTGTAGTCTCACTCTGTCACCCAGGCTGGAGTACAGTGGCACACTCACAGTTACCCCAGTGTAGACTTGCTGGGGCTCAGGTGATCCTTCCACCTCAGCCTTCCAAGTAGCCGGAACTATAGGTGCATGCTACCATGCCTGGTAATTTTTTGATTTATTGGAGAAACGAGGTCTCGCCAAGTTGCCCAGGCTGTTCTCGAACCCATGGACTCAGGCAATCCCCTCGCCTCGGCCTCCCAAAGTGCTGGGATTACAGGCTTGAGTCACCACGCCTGGCCAATCTTCCCACATTCTAGCAGGAGCCCAGTGGAAACAGTCTGTAGCTTGGATTTGCCTTCAGGAAGAAGAACACTCTAACAAAAGCCTCGTCTTCCCCTGAGCACTCTTGAGGATCAGGCCTAAAAGTGACACCTTGAAGTATTTATGCAGTCCAGAACTCTTCCAGAGCCTGATACCAGGGAAGGAAGCATATTCTAAGGACTACGTTTTGTAAAAACAAGTCACCTGGTTGAATGAGCAAGACTGTTCATGCCCTTAGTTCCTTCTCCAAGGAGAAGGAGAACTCAGAAGAATTGGCAACACTATTTGCTTTGACCAGGAATTCTGTCCCAGAGTTCTTCAGAGAAATTCTACTTCCTCATGGCCCTATGGTGAAACTGATTAAATGGACTTTGGAGTCGTGCTTATCAATTGTCTTGACTCACCAAGTCTCAGTTTTCTCATCTGTAAACAAGCATCACAATAGCAAAACCTACCTCCCAGGGCCATTTGGAGGGCTGAATTAGGTAAATTAGATGAACGCTCAAGTGTATTCATCAGGGTTCCCCAGAGAAGCAGACCCAATAGGATATATCTATCTCTATCGCTATCACTGTCTCTATCTCTGTCTCTATTTCCATTTCTAACTCTGTCAGAGAGAGAGAGAGAGAGAGAGAGAGAAAGAGAAAGAAATTGACTCACACAGTAGCACAGTAGTGGGACTGGCAAGTCTAAAATCCACGGGGCAAGCTGCAGAATAGAGATTTGGGTAAGAGTTGATGTTGCAATCTTGAGTCCAAAGGCTGGAAACTCAGGCAAGATTTCTGTTGCAGTCTGGAGACAGAACTCCTTCAGGAAACCTCAGTCTTTGCTCTTAAAATCTTTAACTAATGGATGAGGTCCGTCTACATTATGGAGGGTAATCTGCTTTACTTAAAGTCAATCACATCCTTAAAAAGTACTTTTACAGAAACATCTACACTAGTGTTTGACCAAACAACTGATTTCTGTAGGCCAGCCAAGTTGACACAGAATTAACTGTCACACCATGTAAGGGTTAGGATTCTCAACAGACATTTCCCTCCATCTTTCCTCCTTCCTTCTCTCCTCGCTTCCCTCCTTTTGAAGTCATTGCTGAGATCTGACGAGAGGCTTCACTTAATACCATCTCTGGCACGTGGGCCCAGAATCCATTAGAACCTGAGCAATGGGGCCTATGTGTCCCTCCTGTCTCTCTGAGATCTGCTTCTGCTGACTTGACATCCCAGGGAAGCAGTGTTCTTCTTGAGTCAGGCCCTAGGGTAGCCCTAGTGGTTCTCCATTAACGCCTGTACCCCCAAGCCATACCAGTTTTCCTCTGTATCCTGTCCAAGTTGTTTTCAATCTGCTTCTCTAAGATTTGCATGTTTTACTTGTTATTTTTATTTCTGAGGTTTGATCAGAAGACCTGAGCTCTGCCACAGCAAGAATATTGTAGCTACCGGGATGACCTTTCTGGTGTGAGTTAGTTAATGTGACTGAGAGGCTAGCGGGAAAGACTCTGTGGGGGAGTAAGAGTTAACTCCCTGCCTAGAATGCTGCGGGTGGCATTCTGCCTGGAAGTAGGGAGCTGGACTCCGTTCCATGGCAGAGATTTATACTCTGCAGGTGATCCAAATGCTTCTCATTTTAATGGAATGTGGAGTTGCTTTTGCCAAAGTTGATGAATGCCTAGATGGGATCTCTAAGGCAGCGTAAGGTTATGAAAAGAGCTCTGGCCCAAGAATTAGAAGACCGGAACCCTGCCCTGCCACTACCGCTCCATGTGATTGTGCGCAAGTCACTGTGAGCTTAGACCTCACCTACCTTTGTATAAGATTCTGGAAATAAACTCCCTTCATCTTTGCACAGACACCACTTGACAGCTTTCGGAGCACTGTCAACCGTTCATCATCTCTGGCCATCAACCAGCCTCGTGAGGTAGGCAGGATATAGGTATGGGATGAGCTGGACTTGGACCTGGGGTCCTTAGTACAACTGGTTTCAGGGTGTCTTTCTGAACACGGTGGTGTCTGTGGAACGGAAGAGAATACACAGTAGAGTGGACCACAAAGTTGAGCGCAGATACATGTCTGGGAGGAGGAGATACTGCCTTCACCCTCTCAAAGGACCCATGGCTTAGAGGGAAATGGTAATCTAAATGGACTCCCAGAGGTGGAAGGAGGTTGGTCTCCAGCTACTCAAATTAAAATGTTTTCTCCTGCTGTTGATTCAATTCAGAAAACATTTATTGAGGCTTTATCACATCCCGGGCTCTCTACCGGGGGGCAGAATAAGTAAGCAGATGTATAATGAAAAGTAGCTTGGTAAGTTTTATATTTGAAATGTGTAAACAGAAGGCTTTGGGTTTACAGTCAAAGGTACAATGAAGTCATCCTGGAGAGACGAAGGCAAATTCAGCTGAGCTCTGAAGGACGAGGCAGGACTTGAACACTAGGAGACAGGAGGAAAGTCTCCCTGTCCCGACCTTTCCTCTTGGAGCTGCAGCCACCACTGCTGTGGAGGACCACCCCACACGAAGCTAGCACAGATGGCCCGTGCACTATAGGGCCTGCCAGCCCCGGCCCTTTGGGGCCTCTCCCCTCTTGTGTCGGGGTTGATGAAGTGGCTGAAGCGTGTACCACAAAGCAAGAGAAATTCTTCCTGGCTCGTGGAAGAGCTTGCGGCAGGAGGGGAGGCACACAGGCCCTTGGCAGAGAAATGGGCAGGTTGGAAGGAGGGACTTTTCTTAGTGATGGTGCCTACCCCTCCCCAGGGGCTGAGAGGCAGGAGCTGTTGCTTTGCATGTGTGATTTTAGGCTGAGAGTGTTTTGTGTCTTTATTTTAAAACTGGTTTCTCAGTCTCCTGTGCAGTTTTCTGTCAGCTCGTCACCATGGAGAAGTGGGCTGGGGCTGGAAGCTCTGTCCCTCTCCGTCAGCATTTCTGAGCCCACCAGCTGCCTCCTGCCCCTTCTGCAGATGGAGGGGGCAGGACCCCATTTGGTGGGCAGGCCCCTTCTCTGCAGGCACGGGAACTGCATCTTGATTCCCTCTGGGATGCTAGCCTCATCATCCAGGCATGGACTCAATGATGCCGGATTGAGTGCCTTTTGTGTGCCAGGCATTGTGCTGAGCTCTGCAAGTCCAAAAATGACTTTGGCTGGTGGCACGTGCATCTGCGGTGGGCCCTGCCAGCCTGTTCTGTCACAGCGTCCCTTTCTTGTAATGTTTCTCAACCTCATTCTTTTCAGAGTGGAAAGGGCTGAGTTTGTTTCTCTTCCAGCCTTGGTAACTGCTCACTTAGTGTCTCCCTGGAAGTTACCTGCTAGTTTCTGCACTCCTGGAGCTCATTTCCTCTTTGAACTTCTGGCACCCAGCACAGTTCAAGTCCCCCTTGTCCCCCTGGATGAGGGAGTGGCTGGACCAGGGAGTGCGTGTCTGATGGAAGCCTTTGTCAGACCTCTCTGAATGTCCATCTGTGCCATCTTTCTTCCCCTCTTCTCAGCCTAGAGGCAGCATGTATAGCAGCATGAGCCAGTGGGAAAAGGAAGGACTTTGGAACCAGATAAATCCGTGCTTGAGTCTTGGCTCTGCCTTTTTCTGGCTGTCTGATCTCAAGCAAGTGGCTTCTTCACTTACAGCCTTAGTCATACCCATCAGTAATTGAGTTTTGACAATTTAAAAAACAATGTAGAAATTGTTGGTGGCCACTTAACCCTACCAAGTGTTCTCCAGGCTACATCCATGTGGGACCTAACTGAGAAAAGTTGTCCTCCAAAGAGCCCTGGGGTGGGATCAGAAGACCTGGTACTGGGTCCTGGTTGTGACCCTGATGTGACCTTGATCAAGTCTCTTTCCTTACCAAGACCTCAGTTTCCCTATCTGAAACATCTAGGATCTGGATTAGTAATCTTGGAGGGCTCTTTTAGCTCCCCAGATCTGAAGAGTCAACTTTAAAAGTCTTCTCTCAGTTGCTTCCACCATCACCAACACCCCCCGGGCTGGAGGCTGACGGCAGCATAACCCCTTCCATGACCCTGGAAGCTGCTTTCCCGGGAGGCTCTGGGCTAGAACACTGATATTGGATGCAGAAATCTCTTTTGAATGTGAAAGTCTCCTTTGAATGCATCATCTCTACTACCACCCCGTCCAGTGGCTGGGTTTGGCTTGCTTCCCAGAACAGTGCAGAATTGCTGGAAGGAGGTTTTGGGTTGTCATTTCCCCCAATTCACCTGTACCCTGCTTTTCCTCAGTACCTGTTGCCTTCCCGAGCCTTTGACCGTTACGGATTTTATTTCCTGAGCTGTGTGTAATCCAGGGCTCTGTGCTAGGCATGTGAAGGACACAGAAATGCAGAAGTCCTTGTCCCCACAGACAGTCTCACAATCTGTGGCATGGACAAGCAAAAGAAAGCAGAGCTATAAAGTTCACGGGGGCTCATCAAGGGAATGCTGTGGACTTGGGTTCTAGTCCGAGTCCTTCTTCTGTCTTCTGCAGGTCTCAGTTTCCTCTTCTGTGGCATTTGGAGGGTTGGGCCAATGATCTGTGAGTCCACCGCTGCTCGGCAGCTTCACTGTAGCTCAGTGTAGGAGTGACCATTGTAGACTTTTTAGAGGAAGGAGGACTTGAACTGAGCCTTAAAGTCTAGACTAGGATTTGGACTGACCCAGGAAAAGTGGATGAGAGCATTCCTGATTGTGGGAGGGATGCCTGAGCACAGGCAGAGACTGAAGAGCCCAGGCTGAGGGCTGAGCATGTGGGAAGCCCCCCTGTCCAGAGCAAAGGTTTTGTGTGGGACACAAGGAGCAAGAGCAATGTCAGAGCAGGCAGCCCTTGCCTTCCGTTGAGGACCCTCGTCCCCAGGGGCTTGGAGCCACTCCAGTGGTTCCTATAGGACAGAGAAACAAGGCAGGTTAAAACCAGGGCTCCCTCCCTAAATGGGGCCCTAGTATGATGCATCATGGCAGAAAGCCCTCCACCAAGAAGGCGCTAGGGTCACAGCAAGGAGAGGCCACCCCTCTTCAGATCCTTCTCACTCCAGTCAGCAGGTTCAAGGTTAGGGGGACCAGGGCAGAGTGTGGGAGAATAAGTCTTCCTGGGATAGCTGCCCCTGTTTCAAAGTCTGTTCCTACCCAAATGTTTTCCTGAACTCTGGGTGACAAGTGGGATGTTTTGACTGTGTCCTTGAGGATGGCTTCTAGACTCATCTACCAGACCTGTGAATCAAAGAATCATATATCCTAGCCCTAGTTGTGCCCTCCCTTCTCCTTGCCTCCTGCCTAAGGCTGTCTGATGCCTCTCACCCTTCTTGCCCTCTGTGCTTCACAGATGCCAAGCCCTCTCCATGCCACCTCCTGTTTTCTCCCATTGTCCATCTTCTGCATCCCACTGCCACCAAGACAGCTCAGGCCTTGTCCATCCTTTTTCTCCAAGGTGCTGCTTCTGTCTCTGCACTGATCTCCCTGCATACCCTCCTCCACATCCAGTCTACAGGGTCTGGAGGGGTGCCTGTCATAGTGTGAGTGTCCCATAAATGCTATCGCTTATGATGACAAGAACAATAATAGTGATTGTTATTATGCCAGATTTTGCTTCTGAAGCCCAGATCTGATTTTGCTACTCTTGCCCAAAAGCCTTAGTGGCTTCCAATTGGCTGTGAAATAAAGTTCAAAAGCTTTAGTCAGGATTTTTGAGGATAATATTTCCTGAGCCATCTGCAGTATATGCCCTACCTATCATCCCAAATTTATTTCCTTCTGCTACTCTCTTTACCACCTCTTCCTCCACCAAATGGAACTGCCACCGTGATCTCTGCGAGCCCCTCCTTTCCCCAGCCAGGCCTTTGGGATACCCTGCTTGTAATGCCCTTCCTCCCCTCTCCCCTAACTTTTCTTCTCCTCTAAGAGGTTTTCTTTGCTGATTCCCTAAACTCTGGACTCCTGGATGGCAGCTGCCATGAATGGTTCATTTTCTGTCCTCTATGATATCTACCAAGGAAGACTCACTAGACGCTTTATGAAGGACTAGAAAGACCTGGTTCAGCCCCCTGTTTTCAAGCAAACTAGATTTTGAATTAGGGAAGTTGTCAGGACCTCTCCAGCCAAGCCCCTTTGCCTGCGTATTTCCTTGGAGGGATCTGGAAGTTCTCTAGTGGACAACTATTCAGTTAGCCAGTTCCATGTGGTCATGACCCTTTGTGTTGCATACAAGCAAATTGGCTTTTTAAAAATATCAGACTGACAGAGGATAGTAGTGATCGAGTTGGCTCTTGGTAGCTTGAGATAGGGGTCAATCATCCAAGTGTAGGGGCCTGTATGATCCTGGGAGCGTCACCATTCTGGAGGTTCCATTTGGGGCTAGGGGTCTTACAGCAGGAGTCTTATGGTAGTTGTCATTGGGCATTCAGCTTTCAAGAGGCTCAAGACAGATGGCAGCTTGCTCATTCAGATCCCATACCCAGCTGCCCTGTGACCCAGGACGTATACTTCCCAGAGCTGTGAGTTGAAGAACACACAGGACACATTCCTCCCTACCTTTAGGCACAGTATGTGGTATTTGTGGTAAATAACATCTGACTTTGTAATATACAAAAGGTGCCCACTCACTTGCCCATGAACCTCACCACAGACTGGAGTTGTCAGGAGGAATAGCCCCACGTTATACACGAGGCTCAGATAAGAGGTTCAGGCCCTTAGGTAGTGGGATGGCAGGAAAGTCTAGACAGAGTGCCAAGGTCCTGTTCAGCCTGTGGGAGTTTGACTCGGGCCTCTAGCCCCCAGAAATCCCCAGTTCAGGGCGCACTAGTCCTGTGAGGGGCTCCTTTCTGGGTCAGGATTGACTCGGAAATAGGCATGACAATTGGCAACACCTCCCCCAATCTTCATTTCCCTTAAGCGGGCCAGACTGGAAGGAGACAATGGTTGACATATAGCCAGGCTCAGAAGTGAGTCCTGTCTCCCCTCCTGGTTCACAGCCTTGCTCACTAGGCCCTTCCATTTCAAACTCAAACCTTGATCATGTCACCCTGTGGGCCACCATTTGGAAAAGCCAGTCTCAGGCTGATGCTCACTGCCTATAAATGGCGTGGAATTAGGCTAATCAGTGGCTCTTAATTTCCCAACAAATGTGGTTGCTGTGCTAATTGCCAGGGTCCACGCGGGCAGATCCCTGGTTGGCAGCATCAAACAAGAGAAGTGGTAATTTGGGGGCTGGAGTGGGGGAGGGCCTGCTTCGTTGCCTGAGCCAGTTAAAAATCCTATTACCCCCGAGTGAGCCACGGTGCAGAGTGCCAGGGCCTGGCCGCCTCAGGAACCAAGGAACTAGGCAAGTGGCCCACAAGGACGTGTGTAGGAACTAAACTTCAGCACCGATGCTCAGCAGTTTCTTGCCCACTAATGGTTTTTTTGCTGTTATTTGTTTTTTGAGGTTTTTTTGTTTTTGGTTCATCAAGGAAGATTCCACCAGCAACCTAGCATGGCACTGCCAGGGCTGCTCATCAGGGAGAAAGCATTCTGAACCTTGGTCTGTCGTTACCATGGCAACATTGCATGTCCGGACTCTCCAGGCAACCTTACTGGCATCTGCTGCTGTGAGAGAGTCAGATGGAGAAGGACCACTGCTCCTTTCCATTAGGGGAAGAGCAAGTTGTGAAGACGGAACCTCTCCCCAAGGCCCTGGGTCTTAAAGGAAACTGCTCTTCCACAGATGTGAGGGCTCTGGAGGAAGCAGTACTTGAGTGGTCGTTAAAGCTTCTCTGTCTATTACAGTCTACTGGGGCAGAGCGGCAGGATCAGAAGAGACCTCTGGTAGGAGAAAAATAAGGGGAGATGAGGGAAAGTTGAGGGGTGGAGCATGAACAAAGGCCTGGCTGGGGAGGGCAAATGGAGTGTGTAGATGGGGTGTGCAGCTGGGTTTGGTGGGAGAACAGACATTGTTGGTGATAGGCAGATGTCGGCCATGCCGCTCTCGAACCTGCAGGTCTGAGGCCCGTCTGGCAATCGGGTCTGATGCCTTCTTCCCCTGAGGAATAGGAACTGGTGGCCACACCTCACACCTCCCTTCAGGCGGGCGTTGTCCCCTTTCTGTCTTGGGTCACAGTTGTTGGCGATATCTCTTGTGCCCACCAGAATCAACGAACCCCCACATTTCAGAAGAGGATGCTTGCCTGGATCCCCCAGCAGCACAGAATCCATGGAAACTGGGAGTTGAGCAGTTAGGTGGGATGTGGACAGGCCTCCCTTGGTTTGAGTCCTGGCTCCACCACTCAGTTTCCAGGTGAACCTGAGCCTCAGTTGAGGCTCCTCCTTCAGGGGTGTGAGGCGATCCTGGATATTCCTACCTGCTGGCTGGTTGTGGTGTGAGATGAGATAATAGAAATAGTGTGGAATGGTTCTTGGTGTCCAGGAAGAGCCCAGGAAATGTTAGTTATTAAATGTTAGTTATTTTCCATAAAAACAGGGTCTGTCACTTTTATCTCTGCTTCTGCCTCTTCTTTTCCTTGCGTGTATAAAGTAACCAAATGTCACTTTATCTGGAATTATTATTAGAAGGGTCTGCTGACTAGATGTGTACACAAATGATCAGAAGATGTATATTACATCTAATTTTGTAATATACAAGCACCTAGTAAATATCTGTGAATGAATGAATGCTGACTCCTCTTCTAGGGAAGCTTCTAGAAATCATCTGGTTCAGTGGTTTCCAGGACTGTTCTCTGAGAAACTGTAGGATTCCATGGAGCCACTTGAGAGTAGTGGGAGGCTGAGTGGATGGGCTCTGCACCCCTCACCCCTGCACCAGTCACAGTAGCTTCTGTGTTGCCTGTGTCTGCACTGAGATTTGAAAACAGAAGTGGTGGGCTTTGTACCTCTGTCCAGTGCTTCCAGCTTTGGTGCAGTTTGGTCTCTATAGGACAGGAGCCAGGCACAGTCAAGCAATTTGCCCACTCAGGTCCCATATCACTGTCCTGTGACCAGGGCTTATGCTTCCCAGGACTGTGCGGTTCTTAAATGGAGTAGATTTCTCCCTACCTGTGGACACAATGTATGGTGTTCATGGTAGCTGACATCTAACTTTGTAATATGCAAAAGGTTTCCCCTTCTTCTCCCAGGAACCTCACCACAGCAGGGAATTGTCAGGAGTAATAGCCCCAGAAGAAAGGGAGACTCAGACAGGGAGTGTCAGCTTTGAAAGCACACACAGGAGAGCTGGAAGAGGGGGTTGCTGCCAGCTTCTGACTCCATCACTGGTGGTCTTTCTGCCTTTTGGGTCTGTAGTTCTTTTTAGGTTGTAATCCCAGTGAGGCTTGCCATCAAAATCCCTTAATTTTGGTTACAACCCTGTCACCTACGAGTTTGCAGCTTTCTCCCAGATGTGCGTGCTCCCTCATCTCCCTGCTTCAGGTTTGTAGTGGGGCAGGTGGGGCTTTAGAAAGGCTGAAACTCCACAGGCACCACTGGGGAGAGGAGCACTGTCTCCACCAGCCACCCAGAGTTCAGCACATCCAGACAGCCTATGGAATTATGGCCTGGGAGACTGGAAAGTCAACTCACCATCCCAGAATATAAATCGTCAGAGCCGGAGGCCCTTGGAGATCACTACTGCTGGCGCCTTCAATTTATAGGTGCAGAAACTGAGGCCTCGCGAGAGGCAGTGGCTCACCCAGGACCACATGCTGTTAGTGGCAGAGCCGCACCTTAGAGCCCGGGTCTGACATGTACCCCCGCCAGCTGCAGCACCATGCCCCTGCCACAAAGGTAGAGTCTTATGTTACCCTTGCTGTGAAGGCCTTTATTTTGCCCTATTTCGTTCTGGTAGAGGGATAGACAAACAAAAGTGTATCATGGGGTGTTACGTGCTAGGAAGGACAATGAAAGCATCAGATAAAGAAGGAAGAGTTTCTCAGAGAACCTAAACAGTCTTGGTTTTCTAAAGAAAAAAAAAATTATAAAAGTAATGTATAATCACTAAAGCAAATTTGGATAATAGAGAAATGCTCTATTTAGAAGGCAACAAGTTGAGGGATAGTCTTAGCCCCAGAAATACCCCTGTGAAGAAGTGGATGTCTTTTAGATGGAGGCTTCCAGACCGATGGTTCTCCAGACCCTGCAATACCCTCTGGAAGTTTAGCTGCAAAGGGTAGGAGAGTAGCAATCCGTGGAGGCCTTCAGGGACTGAATTCAGTTCTACAGACTTCGGATAGTTATAGACAGGTTACTGCTACTACTAGTCAAATGCTGGTTGTTAACACTTGTGGTCTCTTCCGGTAACAAACTACTTTTTCATAGGTGGTCTCTTGATTATCCAGTCATTAGAAGAATCCTGTAAAGTAGGGAAAACAAGTATTATTTTTCCATGTTGCAGATGAGAAATCTGAGCCCTAGAGAGATTAAGTGACAGTCGATCTATGGACTTAAAACAAATACTTGGCATAAAGAAAGAAGCACCTAATAAATATCTGTGACTGAATGAAGGCTGACTCCTCTTCTAGGGAAGCTTCTAGAAGTCATCTGGTCCAGTGGTTTCCAGACGGTAGGATTCCATGGAGCCAGCTGGGAATAGTGGGAGGCTGAGTGGTTGGGGCTCTGTGCCCCTCTTCCCTGCTGCAGTCACAGTAGATTCAGCATTGCCTGTTTCTGCACTGGGATTTGAAAACAATTTCACTAGTCTGACTCTCACAGCAGTGATTCTTAAATCCTGGTATGCATCAGAGCTCCAAGGGAGATTCTGACAGGTGGTCTGGGGTGGGCATTGGGACTCTGCAAGTAACAGTCATCAGGCCACCATTTGAAAAATAGTGGCCTACTTCTCAGAACTAGGGAAGGTAAGACCCAGGGAGAGGCAGGGAGTACCCTTAGTTGTACAGTCCTGCAGGAGCACAGGCCTCACTGGGCACCTAATCCTTGGGCACCTCACCCACTGCCCTCCCCTTCCACCACGACTGCAACTGAGCCAGAAAACAAAGGACACAGCAGAGAAAAACAAAATGGTTTCCATAGCAATGCTCAGTGGCTTGTGCCTGTCAGGACATCTCAGACACATACTAATCTGAACCCTCAGCTAGAACCTGTGTGAGATGTTACCTGCTTGTTCCACGCAAGGGTCTTGGGAGACAAGAGGAAGGAGAAGGGATGGCACGGTTTTGTTGTGTGTCCCCATGTGGGGAATTCTCCCACATTTACTAAAAGCTGGCTTCAAGAGAGACCAGCCTAAGGAGGGCTCAGAACTGGATCCCGGGCAGGAGACATGGGCAGTATCACCAGCAGATGGGAGGATGGGGAAGGGAGCAGGTGTCACGTGAGCATGTGTCGCGGGGTGGACTCTGTCCCTGGCACCTTACATCTTCATTTACAAGCGCAAAGGCCAGGGAAAGATGATTGTCCTTGTTTACAGAGGAAGACACCGAGAATTAGGCACATATAGCAGGTGACTGAGACAAGATCAAATCCAAGCCCGTGTGCTCCACAGCTACGAGCAGCACCAGCTCTCCCAGTTCTCCAACCCCCTGGGTAAGGACCTGTGTTACATACTGCCCTGCTGGGATGGGGGCAGTCCTAGAGCCGGCAGTGGTTTGTCTGGTCCTTAGCTCTAATGTCTCCCTGCCCCCACAACTGAGAAAGCAGGTGCCCTACAAAATGCTTTTCATGTGGACTACCCTGACTGCCGCACATGCTTACGCATAGCAGTTCCTTCGGATTGGTGATCCGGTGCATGGTCTGCCCAGCTCTTTGACTTGGCTTCTCCTTAAGGGAATGAGCGTCTCCTGGGGCAGGTGACAGTTATTCGTTGCTAGAACAAATACATATTGAACAACTTTTATATGCCCATAGCTTTTCTAAGCGCTGTGGATGCCGTTGAATGAAACAAAAATTTGCTCTATTTTATTCTGGTAGGGGCACAGACAAACAAAAGTATATGATGGGGTGTTACGTTCTAGGAAGGAAAATGAAGCAGTGTCAGGGGATGGAAGGATGGGATTGGGTGACCAGGGAAAGGCTTCTGAGAAGGTGCCATATGAGCTAAGACCCCAGTGAAGGGAGGGAAGGAGTCTTGTGGTTATCTGGAGAGAAATGTTCCCAGTAGAGGGAACAGACAGTGCAAAGGCTAAAGCCGGAAGCATGACTGGCCAGTTGGAGGAACCACAAGGAGACCGGTGTGGCCAGCAGGGACAGGGTAAGGATGAGTGGGATAGCAGCGGGCATCAGGGAGGCAGCTGGGACCGGCTGGTCCAGGACTGTACAGACTAAGGTCAGACTTCGGATTCCCTTCTGAGCTAGGACGCCATTGAAGGATTTATGTCCCAAAGAGAGTCTGGCAACAGGGTCTGCAGCATTTCTCATGCAACACTGCATCCTCCAGAAGTGCTACTTCTCCCATGGACACCCTGCCTCAGAGAGGAGCACTGGGCCTGTGTCTGCAAGCCCAGCAGCCCTGGCCTCTCCCAGGGCTGGGAAAGAATGCTGTTTCCAATGGGACCAGTAGGAGAGCTTAGGTCCAGGGTTATAATTTCCAAAATGGTAATTTTCCTTTCAAACATGTGTCTTTTATGAAGTAGAGATATTCACAAAGGAAATGTATATTGATTAGCCCGTGTAGTATGTATGCATCCCAGTCATGTGCTTCATTCAAGAAAAAAAGAAAAACAGAAGCTGTGACTTTGATAAAGGCACCAAATCTGGCCCCACAGAGCCATGAACACAGCATCATTCCCGAGCTCCAGCCATGTGTCACGCATACAGAGCTCCCCAGAGAGCTCTGTTTGGGGACTGTATTCATTCATTCATTCACTCATTCATTCATGTCTTATAGGCACTACTTACACCTTTAAATGTCCACAACAAAACACTCGATATCCCCCCACCAAGCCTCCTCCTTCCCCCGGCCTTCCGTACTACATGAAGAACGCTACTAGCCACCGTTGCTCAGGGAATCAGCTCTCCCTAAATAGGATCTATCAGCAGCTCCTAGAAACCCTACCTCTAAAACACATTGTAAATCTATCTGTTCCTCTCTGTTCCTGCTGCCACCAGTCTACTGCGAGCCTCCTTCCTGTCCTGCCTGGCCCTCTGCAATGCAGCAGGCTCGGAAATCAACTCCCTCCTTTTTGCCCTTATAATCCAGTCTTCTGAGAACAGCCTTTTCAAATGTAAATCAGAACTTAGCATCCCCGCTTAATACCCTCTTGTGGCATCTCAGCATTCTCAGATCAACTCCTCATACCTCACCCAGCATCCCAGGGCCCACTTCCCATCACTCCTAAGGCCTGCCTCTCACCGGGCTCACGTACAGTACCTGAAACTGGCAAAACTCCTTCCTACTTCTGTCCTTTGTGCTGTCATTTCCTCTGCCTGGCAAGCTCTTCCCCAGGTGTCGGTATGGCGGGCTCCTTCTTCCAGGTCACAGCTCCTCTAACCGCCTTGCTGGAGGGGACTTCCTGACCACCTGTCCTTCCAAATCACACCACTCTGTTTTCTCTCTAGCTCCTGCTACTAGTCGTGTTCTGTGGACTTGCGTGTCTACTTGCTTGTGGTTCCCCCCGTGAGAGCATAAGCCCCTGGGGGCAGGGACCTGTCTCTTGTTCACTGCTGTAGTCCCTGCAGCTGGAGCCCTGCTTGAATCTTATGGGTGCTCTGACTCTCGTCTACACGTTTATTCTTCAATTCCAGCAGATGAAAAGATAAGTGAGGCAGAACAGAGGATGTTTGGGGCAGCAAGACGGCTGTGACGGTGGGTCCATGCCATTGTCCATCTGTCACCCCTGTAGGATATGCAGCACCAAGAGTGGGCCCAGGTGTAAACTATACACTCTGAGCACTAATGTCGGGCTGTGTAGGTTCATCAGTTGTGACAAGTGTATGATTCAGGTGTGGAATGTTGGTGGGGACCTGCCAGAGTGTAGAGGCGGGGGGATGTGAGAACTCTCTGTACATTCTGCTTAATTTTACTGTGAGCCCAAAGTTTCTCTTTAAAAGAATAGTATATTTAAAGGGGGAAAATAGCCCAGGTATGGTGGCTTACACCAGAAATCCCCAACACTTGGGGAGACCAAGGCAGGAGGATCGGTTGAGCCCAGTTCAAGGCCAGCCTGAGCAACATAGCAAGACCTCAGCTCTACCAAAAGGAAAAAATTAGCCAAGTAGTGGCTTGCCCCTCTAGTTCTAGCTACTCCAGAGACTAAGGCAGAAAGATCGCCTGGGTTTAGGAGGTCAAGGCTTTGGTGAGATGTGATGGTGCTTCTGTACTCCAGTCAGGGTAACAGAGTGAGACCCTCAACTCAAAAATAAAAATTAAAAAGGGAAAAATAAATTTAATGTAACATAAATTTAAAGTATCAATCCTTTAGTTTCTTTCCTATTTTCTACTATATTAATTTTTTGTTAGCAGAAAGTTTGGGAAAATGTTACTATTTGGAAAAAAGATAAGTCAGACTGTCTTCCAAGGAACTTGCTCCCGCTGGGAAATGAGCCACTGTGTGGTCTTTCTAGGCATACCTTCCAGAACTCCTGTCTCCCTGCACTGTCACTGCAGGTTGGGTGGCACCCCCTGATCCCACACTTGTGCTCTGTGGGAGCCTCGTGGATGTGGACAGAATGAGGTGAACTGGGGTGGGCATGGCCCTGGACACAGCAGGCACTCAGTAGTCACTTATTCGGTGATTGGACCCCGAGGGAGAACTCTGTCTCAGCTTCGTGTCATCTGTTCCCGTGTGAACTCTAGGACCCTAATCTTCTTGCATGTAGATTCTTCTGGATTTGGTGCTGGCTTCTAGAATAGACCTTCTTGCCCCCACCCCCACTGTTGCCCCAGTTCCCAAGCCTTCTCTCCTACACACAGGTGGGTCCCAAACAGGCTTGGGGAGAACGCTACAGGGAGGCCCCGGTGGGGAGTGACATCAGTCCAGCTGTTCCTGGGCCGAGAGCTGCCTCCATGCCTGCTTCTCTACAGGCACCCCTCAGAGATCGCTGTGTTCATTAGTAAGATGATATTTAATGGAAACAACTTGAAAGTTCCTTCCAGGTCCGAACACCAGCACACAGGTCAGGAGACATAGAATAGCAGGTGGTGCAGAAATCGCTTAGGGGTCCACAGGGCTGTGGGCTTAGCAAGGAGCAGCGGAGTTGGGTTCCAGGACAGCGCATGTGGTCCAGGCTAAACTGGTAGAGGAGCGTCAGGGACTGCATGTACGTCTTGGGGAGCTCACCATCTCTGGAGCCCTCGGCCAGCTCTGGGTACCTCACTTCTAGAGGACAACCTACCGAGAAGAGGAGCCCTAGCTGGCACCAGGGACAGGCCACCGGAGCATACAGAGGGGCCATGTAGCACCAGAGTGGAGAGGTCTGCAAGGGCAGGAGAGCCATCTGCAAATGTCTTGGGGGCGGGACTCTCATCGAAGGTCTGCGCAGATGCCCCTACTGCTCCATGTGCCAGCCACACTCCTGGGACCACACCAACTCCACGCCCAACCTGCCGTTCCACAGTCTGGCTCGGGACCTTCCCCACCCCCCTAGCCTGCTCTCCATCCATAGAGTGTGATCAAATGCCTCCTTCCCAGGGCTGCTGTGTTGTGAGACGGGCCACACAAAAGCCCATCTGTACTTGGCTGTACATGACAGCGCCACTCGTGCTCACGGTGGGCCCTCAAGAGGGTTCCTTTCCTTCCTGTCCCCCCTCCCAGGTCATCCGATAAGCCCAGAAAGCCAGCAGTTGTAACTAAGAACACAGAATTCAGAGACAGTCTGTAGGGAAGATTTCAGTTGTTTACAAACCAGGCCGCCACATTTCCACCTTGTAAGTTCTAAATCTGTCATCCTTATCTCCCTAGAGCTAAGAATAGTCACCCACTCGAGCCCACCTGTACAGCACACTGTCACTGCAGGTGAATGAGGAAGTGACAGCACACTGTTACTGCAGGTGACTGAGCAGCCCCGGGACCATCTCCTCCTGGGAGTGGCAGGACAGGCCTCTGCCTCTCCCAGGTTTCTCAGCCTCCCCAAGCTCAGTGTTCTCTTCCAGGCAGCATGGGTCTCCAAGTGCCTGCCTCTCTGGCTGTTTTCAGCTGAGGTGCCCGCAGGTGCAAGGGGATAGTAGAGAGCTGCGGGGAGGCGGTGAGCGGGTGTCTTTGGCACCGCCTTGCCCCACTGTGGGCCTCAGTTTCCTCCTATATAAAGGAAAGGGATTTACTAAGAGAACTGTGAATATCAGGAGTGAAGGCATTCCAGAGAGCAGAACAGCAGGTGTAAAGGTCCTGAGGCGAGTACTGTTTGACGGAGCAGTAAGAAAATCAGTGTCACTCTAGTGGTTAGCAGAGTAGAATCTGCTAGAACATGATGTCATAGAAGGAACTGGGGACCAGCTGTTGTTTATTCTGAGTAAGGGGAGAAACCACTGGAGAGCTGTGAACGGAGCAGTGCCTTGTCTGACACAGGTTTTAACAGGATCACTCAAGTTGCTGCATGGAGAATAGACCATATAGGGCAGTCTAAGCATCAGAAGGACCAACAGGGAAGCCCTTGAGGGGTGGTGGGCTGGTGAGAAGCAGGCAGATTCTGGCTGTTTTGAACATGACCTTCCTAAATCCCACTTTCCAAGGCCCTCTCCATTTCTTTTTCTTTTTCTTTCTTTTTTAGAGTTGGAGTCTCACTCTGTCGCCCAGGTTGCAATGCAGTGACACACTCACAGCCACCCCATCGTCAGCCTGCTGGACTCCAGCAATCCTTTCGCTTCAGCCTTCAAGTAGCTGGAACTACAGCACATGCTACCACTCCCGGCTAATTTTTTTATTTATTGTAGAAACGAGGTCTCGCCAAGTTGCCCGGGCTGGTCTCGAACCCGCAGGCTCAGGCAGTCCACTCGCCTCAGCCTCCCAAAGTGCTGGGATGACAGGCTGAGCCACCGAGCCCAACATGGCCCTCCCCAGTTCTTACCTTGTGGTTAGCCACAGTCTCCTTATTGGCCTCCTTGCCTCCAGCTTTCACCCCATCTATCCCTCTCGCCCCATTCTCGGGGCTGCTGTGAATTCTGGTCTGGATTGGACCCTAGGCCAGCCTGCTCCCACGTGTAACCTTCTCTAAGGCCATTTGGGCCACAAACCCCATACATCTCCAGAGCAATTCTTTGGGTAAACAGCCCCACTTCCTGATTCTGGAATAGCTTCCTGCTGCCTCAGCTCCTGCCTCGAGGGCATCCTTGGCCCTAGGAGTGATGAATGGACTAATTATTGAAAGGGCCTGTCTTAGTCCATTTTCTGCTGTTTTAACAGAATGCCACAGACTGGGTAATTCATTAAGAAAAGAGATTTATTTGGCTCACAGTTCTGGCGGCTGGGAAGTCCAAGATCAAGAGGTCACATCTGGGGAGGACCTTCTTGCCGTGTCCTAGCATGGCGAAAGGCAAGCAAGTGCAAGAGACAGAGAGAGAGGGGGGCCAAACCCCCACGACAGCTAACCCATTTGCGCCATGATGTCATGAATCTGTCTACGAGGGCACATCCTTCATGACCTCCTCACCTCTGAAAGTCCCCACCTCTCAGCACTGCTGCGCTGGGGGTTAAGTCCTCAACGTGTGTACTCTAGGGGACACAGTCAAACAGTAGCGGGGCCCTGTGCTGACAGTGCCTCTTCCCTCAGTCAGGCCCAGTGGGGCCACTGTCCTCAGGTCATTTTCGGCAGGAGCTGCCCCTTTCCTGGTTCAGTGTGACCGGGAACAGACACTCGCAGCTCTCTGTTCTTGAGGCCTGTGCCAGGAGGCAGCTCCGGCCACAGACCAGGGAATCAAGACTAACAGCCAGGCATGGTGGAGGGCTGATGGTGGTGGGTCTCAGCGCGATGTGTGCCCCTCTCCTGGTGCTCTCCAGACAGAGCAGGGGGCTCAGAAGGCGGTGGGCAGGGGAAGGGCTCTGGTTACTCACTTCCGCTCAGTAGCTGCATCCCAAGCACCTGTCCCATGCACCCAAGGACTCATGAGCCAGCCCTGTCCCCAGCATTCCCTGCCCCCAGCTCCCAGACTGGTGAGACAGAAATGCCTCAGAACCAGGTGGGGTGTAACGGGGATGCATAGCAAGATCTGGGTACCATAGGATTTCAGAAGACATGAAACTAACAGCCTCCCAATAGCCCGGCAGGAGCCAGACACAGTTCATTTCTGCAACAAAATAAACCACTGAGATCCATGAGGGCAGCTCAGAGTGGGCACATCTCCATAGATATTCCTTATTTAAGACTGGTAAACTCTTACTTATCCTTCAAAACCCTGCTAAGATTTAACCTCTGGAACTTTCAGTGACATCCACCCCCTGTCCCCTATGGAACGTAACATTCTCTCCTCTGTGCTGCCTCTGTCCCTTGGAAGTACCGTTATTTTCTTTTTGATCATCATCCGATGTTATTGCTTTTTAATATATTTGAGCAATATACTGCAAAGAAAATGAGAGTCACCTTTCCCTATTTCTCCCTCTCTCTTCCTCAAAGACTATTCTTCTCAGTTTGGAATGTATTTGTTAAGATCTGTACGTATAAGCGGAGCTCGGTGCCTCAGCCTGTAATCCCAGCACTTTGGAAGGCTGAGGTGAGTAGATTGCCTGAGCCCGCGGGTTCGAGACCCGCCTGGGCAATTTGGCGAGACCTCATTTCTACAATAAATAAAAAAAAATTAGCTGGGCATGGTAGCGTGCACCTGTAGTTCCAGCTACTTGGAAGGCTGAGGTGGAAGGATCGCCGGAGCCTAGCAGGTTGAGGCTGTGGTGGCCGGAAACAGCCACTACACTCCAGTCTGGGTGACAGAGTGAGACTCCAACTCAAAAAAAAAAGATCTGTATGTATAGAAATACATAGAGGAAGGCTGGGCGTGGTGGCTCATGTCTGTAATCCCAGCACTTTGGGAGGCTGAGGCGGGAGGATTGCCCAAACCCAAGGGTTCAAGACCAACCTGGGCAGCTTGGTGAGACCTCATCTCTACAATAAATCAAAAAACTAGCCAGGCATGTGCCTTGTAGTTTCAGTTACTTGGGAGGCTGAGGCAGAAGGATCCCCTGAACTCAGCAGGTCAAGGCTGCGGTGGCCATGTACTCCAGCCCGGGTGACAGAGTAAGATACCAACTCAAAAGCTAAATAAATAAACAAACAAAATATATGGGGGCATGACTTTATGTTTTTAAAAAAGTTTTAATATTCAGGGTCAGACCCTGGTATTTTAAACCCTCCTCTACTGCTGGGCATTTTGGGGTTCCCCAGTCTTCTGCAGTTACGAACAGTGCTGCAGTGATACCATTGTCCCTGTCTCCTGTGTACACCGCTGTCAGTTCCCACTGCCATCTTTTCTTGTGGCTGTCATCTCTGGTGGATCAAGGGCCCTGAGGGCACAAGCAGAATCGTCCACTTCTCTGGGTCTTGTGTGCAGCGCTGAGCTAAGCCAGTGAAGGCACCCATGCGATGACATAATTGGACTCGGTCTGGGCAAAAGCATGACAGTGTGACCAGATTGGGTGAATCCAGGGAGCTGACAGCAAGCTTGTGGGGCTGGGACGGGGAGGTGGGAAAGAGAGGTAATGAGATCAAGAGGTACCATAGAGGGCCTGGAGAGCCAGTTAAGGGACTGGACAGGTCTCTTAGGTAGTGGGGAGAAATGGAAGGACTGAGTCCAGGCTGTGTTTCTGCCTGGTTTCCCCACCCAGGCCAGTGGCCTCAGCATGGAGGATAAAGTAGCTGTTGCAATTACCCAGGCTTGCTATTTATTTATCTG
Organism: Tarsius wallacei; assembly: GCA_963574415.1. Taxonomy (NCBI): domain Eukaryota; kingdom Metazoa; phylum Chordata; class Mammalia; order Primates; family Tarsiidae; genus Tarsius; species Tarsius wallacei. The sequence goes on from CAUYQG010177235.1 coordinate 24,398, forward strand.
TTGGTTTGTTTACGTATTAAGTCAGGGTCTTATTCTGTCACCCAGGCTGGAACTGGAGTGCAGTGGCATGATCACAGCTCACCACAGCCTCGACCTCCAGGGCTCAGGTGATCCTTCAACCACAGCCTCCCTAGTAGCTGGGACTACGGGTATGCGCCACTTCACCCAGCTATTTATTTATTTTTTTTTGTAGACACAAGATCTCACTATGATGTCATCCAGGCTGCTCTTGACCTCCCGGGCTCAAGCAGTCCTCATGTCTCAGCCTCCCAATGTTGGAATTACAGGTGTAAGCCACTACACCCAGCCTGAGCCTCTTTTTCTCTCCTGAAGTTGCCACCTAGACCCAGAGCACTTCAGGAGGCCTGAATTCGGGGTTCCTCGCCTGCTATTCCTTGCTCACAGCAGGACCCAGGGGACCATTCCACCAGTGGCTCCCAGAAAGATGGGATCCCTGTGAGCCTGCGTGACTGGACACTCAGTGTTTTCCCACGCTGCCCTGTTCCACAGCCGGCTCCATCTCCCTGACTCACACCAGCTTCCTGAATCCAGAGCCTTCCTCTGTGGGGCTACCCAGACCTCACCCCACCCTCAGCCTGCTGCTGCAGAAGAGCAGCCTAAGCCTGTATGAACTCTAACTGGCGGAGACCTCCCATGGCTTCTGACCTCCCATGCCCCTCCCTTCGTCCCTCAGTCCCTCCCGTCCCTTCCGCCTCTTCACCTCCCAGCAGGTGCAGGAGGGGCAGGCCTTGGCCATGAAGAGATTTCTGCTCCTGCAGAGTGGCTTCCTCTCGCCAGCTGCAGCTCTTGCCTCCGTCACTTCCTGTGTCCTTACACAGGTGGCTGTCACTCTGTACCTCTTCTCTAATCACCCGGGAAGCAGTGTTTTTGCTAGAGAGAACTGCACAGTGACAGGAGAGGCCTGGAACAGGCTGTCTGGCTTTGAGTCCAGCCCCGCTTCTTACTGGCTGTGTAACCATGTAGTCCACGTCACCTCTCCATAGAATGGGGATGCTATTAGACTACCTTACAGGTCTGTTGTGAGGACTCGGTCGATGAATACCTATCAAGTGCTTGTCCCGGGGACTGGCCTACACCAAGTATTCTGTGATTCTGTTGCTGTTTTCACATGGTTTGGAGGTCGTGAAGGAGCCGGAGATTTGGGAGTCCTAGATTCTGGTCCTGACTAGAATGGCTGTGTGACCATAGATAAGTCATTTTACCTCTCTCAGCCATTATCTCATCTGTCAAGTGAAGGTGATCATACCTAAGGCTTCCTTTGGAAATTAAGGTGACATCTGTGTGACACTGAGAAGCATCATGTTAAGGTTGCAACCCTCATCCTCATGGTCAGAGATGGTGGCTCCAGTTCCAGCTGTCACATCCACATTTGGAGGAGGGACAGAGAACAAGAGGCACAGAATGAATGCCGTTTGTCTTTTAAGGAAGGGCTCCACTAACTCTTACAGAAGATTTCAGCCAGAGCCCCACTGGTCACACCCAGGAAGGGCTGGGAAATGTCTTTATTCTGTGATTCAGGGGACAACCAGGAGGCTCTGACACGTGCTCAGGTGTTTGTCCCTCCTTGGCAAGACCCTCTAGCAGAAATGCTACCCCCTCCCTCGCACTGGGCTGCAGTCCCAGCACCATAAGGCCTGGCAATGACCCGGGTTGCCAAGAAGCTCAGGCAGGTGCCACAGGCCTGAGCAGATTAGGGTACTATGTCCAACTTGTGCCAGGGACCCTGCCAGTCCCGAGGTTCTGCTACCTGCAGGGCTCCTAGGCTGACGCAAGCATGGTGGGCTGTGAGCTCCATCGTCCGTCATAGCCTCTACTGGGCCCATGAGCAGGCAGCCTAGGGAGTCCCTCTGTCCACATGTGGCTTTCCACCCAGGGCTAGGCGTGTATGCTAGGACCCTCCATCGACCGGGGGGATTTCAGCGTCTTTGAGGACCTGGCGGGTGCCAGGCATCCTGCAGAGTCCTCTGGGAAGCCAGGAGCATCCTCTAACGCACCCACTCTGAAAACAGGAGGTGCCATGTTCTGGTTCACTTACGGAGAGGCTTTCTGTGGGCCGTGCCTTCTTCTTACTTCCACAGGCCCGCATGGAGCATCCTGCAGAGTGCAGAGGGCCCTGCCGTCTTCACTGTGCCCCTGGGAAGGGCGGTCCCACGTGGCACCTGTTCTAAAATGGAGGAGCACATGGCTGAATGGCGTCTGCACCAAGTCCTTCTGGCAAGGGCCTACCCTATCCTTTTCTTTCTGCACTCAGCAACCTGGCTTTTTTCTATAGGAGGTTTGTTTAAAGTGTGTGGAAACCCCAAACTCCTTGTCATTCCACCCTGGGCCTTCCCATCTGCTGCTGCCTCTCCCTCTCCCCTGTGCCGTCTGCCACTGGTGTGGCTTTCTTTGCTTTTTCGTCCTCTCCCCATGGTCTGCCTCCATGTGGGTTTGGGCTGTCACTGTGTGTCAGGCCCTGTGCTGGGGCGTGACTCTCCCTCCTGGCAACCCTGTGACATGGGTGGGTACCTAAGCACCGTTATCACACAGCTGCACGGTACATGGGACCTAGGGTACATGGCATAGTCCATCATCAATAGTATGTGTCACATATGTCCCAGGAGTTGGCGGCCTGTGACCAAATCTGACTCGTGGCCTATTTTTGTATGACGCTGCAAGCAAAGAATGGTCTTTAAAGAGTTGCAAGAAAGAAGACCAGTTGTGGCCTTCAAACCTAACCTGCTTCCCATCTGCCCTTCCGGAACGCATCTTACCAACTCTGGTATGTAATATGCAGAGTTAAGCACAGATTCTGGACCTGCCTAGAGCCTCCATTATATCATCTGTAAATATGAGAATAAGCTGTAAGTCATGTCCGCCTCACACGGCTATTAGAATTAAAGCATGCAGAGGAGGGAGCTGACCCCGAGTGAGCTTTCTTTGGAAGTATTAGGAAAGATATTTCTGAGCCCCTGCCAGGCTTCCTGACCCAGTGGGTGTGGAAGTCCCAGCTCGAGACTTCCAGCTACCCCTGCCCTGAGCATGGCTTCCTCAGACTGTATTCCCTTTGGCAGGAGGAGAGGGACCTGCCAGCTTCCCGCTGTGCTGCATCCTGCTGGCAGGTCAGCTCTGTCTTCCTCCCACCCCCGTCCCTGCTGGCGGTCAGCTGGTGCCACTCACCAGGGCTGGGCACAAAGCCCACACCAGGTGCCGAACGAGGTCCAACGGTACCAAGCCCCTTCCAATCCCCGACCTCAAGCCCCAGATCGCCTGGCTGGAACTCCTGCTTCACTGTAGGAGGGGTGGCCTGGGGTCCATCCTCTCTGTGTGCATTTCCTCATTCATGAGCCAAACAGGCTGACATCTGTGTTTCCCCAGACCCAAGCCCTTGGCCAGCGAGTGCCTTCCTACTAGGGAAGAGGAAAGGGAAGGTGATCCCAGCCCCGCCAGCCTCCCTCTCCTGAAGGAGCAGTCTGCAAAACCAATTTTCAGTGGACAGTGAGAGAAATGTAGACTTAAGAATTCAAATCATTGAAAAAAATCAAAAAGAATATTTTCTGATCTGGATAGGGATGGGCTTTCGATTCTTACAAGCAATGGAAAAAATTGTAACGTAAAAGAGCAATACATTTTGCTACATAGAACCCTAACCTTAACAAAAGATCTAAAGCAAAGTTATAAGTAAAACTGAGAAAAAAATAATGCCAAATATGGCAGAGAAAGAATTAATATTCTTAAAATAAAAATAAAAATCTCTAAAACAACCAAGTTCTTAACAGGTAAAGTAACAATACTTGTGTAGTACTGTGTGCCAGGCACCGTTCTAAGTATTTTACACTGCTATCCTTACTCATTTAATCCTTGTAAACAACTTTCTAAGAAGAGTACTACGGTATTACTGTCCCCATTTAACAGATGAGGGGACTGAGAGGCCAAGTCACTGAGAGGCCAAGTCACTTGCCTAAAGTGACACAGCTAATAAATGGTGAGCCAGTGCATCTGGCTCTTGGGTGTGAGCACTGAAACTCTTCTACACTATCTAGGAAAAAGATGGGAAGCAGATAGTACACACAAGAGGAAATATAAGTATCTGAGCAGCATAAGCTGTTATTTTTCAGTTTCAATGCTAGTCAAACAAGTACAAATGAAAGCAATGAGATGCCATGTTTTGTCTTCAAATTAAGAAGATTTTTTAACATTTTAATACTAATAAATACTGGCAGTCCTGGAGTGAGACAGAGACTCCCGCAGACTGCTGGAGTCATGGTCAAATGGCCTTTCTGGAAAGTGTTCTGGCAGCACTCGAAACAGTCCTCAGGAGTCTCAAAAATGTCTCTACCCTTTGACCAGGAATTCCCGTTCTAAGAATCTAATTCGAGAAAATAATTAGAGAGACAAGGACTCATGCATAAAGATGTTCATGGCAATGCCATTCAAAATCATGACAAATTAGAAACAACCTACATATCTGATAATAGGATACAGGTTAAGTAAATTGTTTAATCTCCATAATGGGCAATTAGGCAGCCATTATAAATAAATGTGTATAACAAAAGACACCATAAACCAAATGAAGAGACACACCGCAGACTTCTGGGAGATGACACTTGCGATGCACATAACAACAAAGAATTGTAGAAACAAAAGAACACACAAAGAAAACATACAAATCAATAAGGAAAAGGCAAAGAACCAAGAAGGCAAAGAATGGAAATAGGCAATCCACAGAAGAGGAGGCATCAGCGGGCGATAAACACACAGTGTAGTTCCATCTCCCAGCAGTCAGGGGAGGGCAGATGATTAAATGTACTTATCAGATGCGGAAGAGTCTAAAGGCAGAGAGACAGGGAAGCAAATCCGTGTCCATCGCTGATGGGAATGGAAAGGACTGCAGCCAGGGGAGAGCTATTTGGCCATGCTTTTAAAAATTAAACCCTCGAGTCCCTGGGGACACATTCTTCCAGGGTCACCCTGTACAAACACCGGGGTGTACAAGGAGACATGTTCAGAGATGCTCACTGCAGTACTGTCTGTGGTAGCAACCATGTTAGGGTTGCTGTATGATATTATTATATATTATATTTTAAATTGTGTAATAAAACAGCAACAATGACTCTTGTTAAAGAACTGTCCATCAGAAGGGGCATGGATGAGCAGTATGTGATTTATACATAACAGGATACTATGCACAGTTAAAACTAAAATAACTGAACTAGATGTGTAACTGCCAGCTCAGATAAAGTTCAAAAGCAAAGCTGAGTGTCAACAGCAAGTCACAAAAAATACACATATTTGATTGATACGACTTATGTAAATTTTTAAAGCAACCTAAAAATGCCACATAGTATTTAAGGACACGTGTATGTAGAAAAATAGAAAACAAGCATGCTAATACTTTTAGTACTTCAAAACAGTGGTTTCTTCTAAAGGAAGACTGGATGGAAAGGGAGAATGGGAGGAGGGGCTTAAACAGTGTCTTTATGTTTTTTTTTTAAGGGAAGGACTGACGCAAATATGGCAGAATGTTAACTAATGTTCTAAATCTGGGTGGGCATATGTGTCTTTCTGTTAAGTTATCTTCTGTACTTATCGAGCTATTTCAGAATTTCAAACAAATGATTTTGCATTTCCTTTTTGACTAATTTACATGTTTGTGTTATAATGGTAAGAGATGAAAGCAGGACAAAAATATACACCAATATTTATAAATTTCACAAATTAAAGGTTTGAAAGAGATATCTGAAATAGTTCTAGTCGTCAAGAAGATTCTGCAAGTTTGCTTTTCTTTATACATCCAGATTTTCTGTTCTTTTCTTTCTTTCTTTTTCTTTCTTTCCCTCCTTCCTTTCTTTTTTTTTTTTTTTTTTTTTTTGCCATGAAGGTATATTATTTTTATATCCAGAAAAAAAAATAAACACAACCGCAGAAAAATGTGGGCGAGTTTAGACCCTGGAGAGGGCCCCAAACCCAGGGGAAGTGGGATACTGTGTGGGTGTGCCCTGGGCTATCAGAGTCCCCCAGCTTGAAAGCCAGCTTGGAGTCCAAAGGATGGGGGAGGTTAGGAGACCCAGCAAAGGGAGGACTTCAAGAGAAAGAAGTCCCTGCAGGGAATGTTTGAGGAACTGGGTACAATGAGGAAGCGGGAGGCTTTGTAGGGGAGGCCAGGAAGAGTCACAAGCAGGTATCTTGGGGCTTCCTTGAGGACTGTGGGAAGTTACTGAGTGATGTGTGATTAGATGTGCATTTGTCAGCCGGGCTCAGTGGCTCAGCCTCTAATCCCAGTGCTTTGGGAGGCCGAGGTGAGTAGATTGCCTGAGCCCATGGGTTCGAGACCCGCCTGGGAAGCTTGGAGAGACCTCATCTCTACAATAAATCAAGAATTAGCCAGGCGTGGTAGTGCGCACCTGTAGTTCCAGCTACTTGGAAGGCTGAGGCGGAAGGATTGCTGGAGCCCAGCAGGTTGAGGCTGCGGTAGCCAGGAGTGTGCCACTGCACTCCAGTCTGGGCAATGGAGTGAGACTCCAACTCAAAAAAAAAAAAAAAAAGATGTGCATTTGTCAAAGGTTGCCTCGATGTCCTTTGAAGGTCATAGAGGATGGGAGCAGCCCAGCTGGTTGGCAGGCCATTGGTATGGCCCAGGTCAAGGAAAGGTGGTCTGCAGAGAGGAGGGAAGGACTTGGGATATTGTTGGAAGCAGAGGCAGCAGGTCTTGGTGATGGGCTTTCTGTTTGGGTGGCAGTGAGGGAAGGGCCAGATAGGAAAGACAGGTTGGGGCATGGTCAGCTGTGGGCTGATGGGAGCGGAAAACACACCTGGGGGTGGGCAGCAGGGTGGCAGCTGGGATGGGGGCTGCCCAGTGTCCTTGAGCTCTGGCATCTTTGTGTGTGAACTGGGGTTACCAACACCCTTGGGGTGAGCATCTCAGCCTGTTGTTATCCATAAGCCCTTCCCTCTCTTCCACAGGTGGGGTGTGCTACTCTTGGGGCTGGAACGAGCATGGCATGTGTGGAGATGGCACTGAGGCCAACGTCTGGGCCCCGAAGCCCGTGCATCGTCTGCGGTCATCATCGGGACTCCTGGTGGGCTGTGGGGCTGGCCATTCCCTGGCCCTCTGCCAGCTGCCAGTGCAACCTGCACTAGGCCAGGATGGCAAAGTCACCTACATTTCCCCAGATACCCCCGAGGACACCGAATCTCAGGAAGCCACGGACAAAGAAACTGGAAGGACAGTCAGAAACTTCAACCCAATGCCAACATGACAGCTCTGGAAATGGGGGACTGTGATAGAGAACCAAGAATAAACTGGCTTTTCCCGCCGAAAGCTCTCCCTGAGAATTGCTGTGTTGTGCTGTGGGGCTGGCCTGGGAAAGGCTTAGAGGGCACCAGTGGTTGGACAGACCACAGGCAGCACAGTGGGAGGCTGGCTGCCTGGGGTATGGGTTCTGAGGAGACAGGCATCCCTTCTACTCAGGAGACAGGAATGCGGGGGCATGAAAATTAAGGCCCCAGCAGGAAGGCTTCAGCTGTCCCCACCTGGTGGAGATGGAAAAGCCAGTCATTGTGGTCCCACAGCCTTGATTCAGCAGGACAGACGGTTCCTAGGCCAGACTTAGAGCAGCCTCTGCCTCTCCTGGGGTCTTATTCTCAGGGCCCAGAGCACAGAGTTCGCTGGTTCAAGCATATCGAGGTACCCTGCTCTGCTCAGATGGTTTGGTACTTGGACAGGAAAGAGTTCTTATCTTGGGGACTAGGACTAAGGAAGAAGGTTCTAGAGAGGGAGTAGAAGGTATAGAGATGGGTAAGTGGAGAAAGAGTCAAGACTTCTGGAAAGACCCAGTAGAGGAAACCCCTGGGATGGTCAAAAGAGTCTAGAACCAATGAAGAACTCAGAAGATTTCTCTTGTCTGGGCCAGCCAGGACTCTGGAGCTAGTCTGTCTGACTGTTATTGCCCAACTGTATAGTTTCAGGTGAGGACCAGGCCGCAATATGGGAAGGGGAGTCTAGGAACAGCAATAGTCAAAGACCCTGACCCCTGGCAGCTGCCTCCCAAGCCCCAGCTTCTGCGGGAGGAGGGCCTTCAGGTGAGATCCCTGGTCCCTGGCTTCCCCCAGTGGCAGCTGTGGCTCTGGGGGACATAACACCTTTCTCCATGCTGTGACTGGTAATAGGTCCTTAGCCAGAGGACCTCAGAGAGTGGACTTTCCCCAGAGGACTGGGAAGCAGTGTCACTAGCTAGCAGCCCAGGCCTGTGGCCCACCACGCCCTGCCCTCCCTTTTTGACTTAGGAAAGGCTGGACCTGTGAGGGCTGGAATCCCATGGCTTTAAGAAGCTCCCATTCCCAGGATATCAGAGCTGGAGGACCCTCCATGACCATCTAGTCTCGTGGACTTCGTGCTGCATTCTTGAGAGCCCTGAGAGTCTCCTGAAAACTCAGTGGCCACCATGTGGACTGTGGGTTGAGGGGCCCAAGCAGGCAGGGGTCCAGGTTCCCCATCTCCATCTTGCAGCAAACAGTTTAAGTTGGATCTTATTATACGGGGTTGCCAAAAAAAAAACCGTATACACGTTTTAAGAGACGTTAACTATGTATAACTTTTCAAAGTTGAATTAAATCATGGTAGCAATGTGTATGATGTTCACTTAACCATGCTTCTGCTGTTTTCTTTGTCCTGCCCGTTGCGTGGTGACACTCAGCACTCATTTGATTAATGCCATCTTTTGAGCAAACACGATACTTAAAATGTGTATACATTTTTTTGGCACCCCCACACATTAGGCTTCACATAAGGTTCCATTTGACTAGGGATCTTCAAGAAAGTTTAAGAGCCATTGATCTTAGCCAACATTTTCATTGTTCATGTGGGAAAACGGAGGCCTAAAAGGGGAAGGGACCATCTCAAGGCTGTACACCTCACTCCCAGTCCAGGGTCCTGATTGGGAAGTGACCCAGCCGGGTCCCTGAGTAAGACAAGGGTGGATGGAGGGTAGCCTTGGGAGCAGGAGGGTGGGGATGCAGACCATCCTGAGCTCCCCAGGGCTGAACCTAGAGCCCAACAATAGCCAGAGGCTGACCTTGAACATCATGCACGGAGTCCTCCCAATATTGCACCCTGGAAGCATGGCTGCCCTAGTCAGCAAAGCCATCGTTCTCCCACCAGTAGAGGCCAGTGTAGCCTTCAAGCACTTTTGGAATGGGAAGAAGGATATCCCCTTATACTCTGAGCTGGTCTTGCCAAGGTAGCCAAACCCACAGAGCTACAGCAGCCACATGACCCAGAGATGGCCCATACTGGAGCAAGCCCGAGGTTATTGGCCACCATCCACTGTCATACAGGCTGGCGGTCTGCATCAGACACACAGACCAGAAAGCAGTTCCTCAACAGGTAGTACTCAGGCCCATGCCTCCTAGAAGTTTCCACTCACTAAAAACCAGCACATTCTCATGGCAATGCAGAGCACGCTCCCACCTCTTCAATACTTGCTGGAAGAAACCAAAATCCCAAAGCCTCTGCTGCCAATCCCAGCACCTCTCCCAAGACCTCCCTCTCCCAAGAGAAGAAAGGAGTGTGTTGGGGCTTCTTTCCAGCCTGAAACGGGATCAGGTGGTGCCTCAGTCCCAAGCCTGTTGATCTAGAATCTCAAACTCTCAGAAGTGAGTCAAACCCTTACTGAAAGCAGACAGGGCACAGATAGCCCATGCGTGGAAGACACTGTAGACTGTCCATCACCTCGAAGTCCTCATTCCGCTTTTCCTGACAGTGGCGTTGGGAGGACAGGCTCTCCCCTAGTCACTTCATGGGCTGGGTCTGACGAGTGTCTGACAGCACTCACCAGTCGAGGAGTGGGGCGGCATTCACAGTGTCTCCAGGATGTTTCTCTGTTTCTTTGGTTGCCACTGGCCGTTCTCAGACTTCGTAGATGTCCAGGGCCCTTATTCCTAATAGACCATGAGCTCTTTGAGAGCAAGGGACCAGGTCTTGGCCAATTCTGGAATCCTTTCACTAAGGCTGGGTCCTGGTGCAGAGAAAGTGCCCAATAAATGTAAATGAATGAACTCGGCAGCACACCCTCGGGGTTGGGGTGAAAAGGCTAAATGAGTGGGCTCTATGATCCCGTCACTACCCGTCCTCTGCTTTTAGCCCTTTTATTATAACCGTTTGATAGTCAGTTGATGACAGTATTCACCTGGTTAGCTAATGAGCCGTAGGTGCTATGGCTATTTGAGAAAATACCCATTCATTTCGAAAAATTACTTTTTTTTCTAATCGGCTAAGTCAGTCAGTCTTCACATCCTCCCATGTGAGAAGGAAGGGAAGGAGGAGGAGAGCGGCCCCCATGGCGTGCCCCACAGGTCTTTGGCCTGGCCCTGGAGTGAGGGTGGAAGGTCAAACACGTGCCAGATGTTGCTGGGATGATTCCATGCCGCCTACCACACACTCTCATCTCCTGATCACAAGTGCCCATCTTCTCTTGATGCCCACACCACCCGTGGCCCCAGTGGGTTGTGAGGACCAGACCGACCTCGTATGAGAGTGCACTTAGGAATGATGAGTCCAGGCCTACGACCCAGAATAAAACCCTCTCACCAGCCCTAGGCACCCACTACTTATGGGTTGGAGTGACTTCGTGACCAACTGAAATGAAGTTAGTGAGTTAGTGGGAGCGACGGAGAGAGGGCCCTGGTCCTGGGGTGCATGTGTGGAACTGCTGCAGGCTCACAATTTCGGAGTTGGCTGGGCATGGTGGCTTGCTTCTGTAATCCCAGAGTTTGGGGAGGCCAAGGTGGGAGGGATCATTTGAGGCCAGGAGTTTAAGACCAGCCTGGGCAACACAGCAAGACCCAATCTTTACAAAACATAAAATAAAATTAGCCAGGCATGGTGTTGTGCTCCTGTAGTCCCAACTATTACTCAGGAGACTAAGGAGGGAGGATTGCCTGAGCCCAGCAAGTCGAGTCTGTAGTGAGCTGTGATCACACCACTGCACTCTAGCCGGGGCGATAGAGCAAGAGTTCTGTCTCTAAGAAAAACAACCCCCCAAAAAACAGCGCAGCACAGAGGGAGGAGGTGAGAGTGGCTAGCAAGGTGGTGGGCCAAGCAAGTTGAAGGAGGTGAAACTACCTTCTTAGGACAAAGGGGTGTTAAGGCAGGAGAGTGCGGTCAGCCAGCCGTGGCGGGGAGTGGGGGGGTTCAGGGCAGGATGATTGTAAGCCTCCATTAGACAGCATGTGTAAGTGCCCGCATGTGGCAGATGCTTGGTGTGTGTTAATTTCCTCTCCCCATTAATGTCCCTGAAAACCCACATTCCAAATGGCTTGTGTTAGTCCTGCCTGGAATCCACCAGAGATGCTTCCTTGCTGGTGGGTCCTTAGAGTGGACGTTATCATCCCTGCTGCAGCTAAGGCTGCTTGGCCCATGCATCCTGATACTCAGGGATGCCTGGGACAGTCCTGGCAGAGGCCCTGGCAGAGGCCTTACCGTACTCACTGCTCCACTGACCCTACCCTCTTGGTTCCTGGACTATACAGGGCACCGGGAAGTTGAGGCCAAGGCTTGCAGGGGATGAGAAACTGTTAGATGAGAATCTGACACCCACCCAAAGCCCCCCACCCATCTGATGGTTTTCTCAGACCATGCTGGGAAGCATCAAGAGGACTGACACCGACTTGTCTGTGGCCCGGGGAGATCACTGCCGTCTTTGGGCCTCACTTCCTCGTCTGTAAAATGCTCATGACTGCCAGGACCATTAGGGACTCTCCACCTGAATGTTCCTGGAGTCTCTAATGGACCAAAAAAGAAGTAGGGCCCTGATCCCCGACTCCACCCCCAAAACCAAGTGCACAACCCACACCAAAGTCCCTAGGAGAGGGCTCCACCCCTCCCAATATGCCTCCAGGCTGGGAGAGGACATGTGATAAGGGGCCCAGCAAGCTGGGGCCCAGTAAGCTTGGGCCCAGCAAGAGTGCCATGGGGCAGGGCACTCAGATCTGACAGTTGGACCCCTACCTCTGGCTCCATCAGTTTCAAGAATGACCCTAGGAGGGAGGTGACCATGGTCTGCCCATGGGGCTGGGTGCTCTGACTCATCCAGATTTAAGGACTCATCACCATGGTGTGATCTATGGAGAACCTTCCGCAACTGGCAACTTTCTAGAGTACGTGCTGGTCTTATGTCGGGTCCTCATATGCCCTGTGCCTCCTGAAAGCCACCTCCCTCCCCTGACCCAACAGCGTCTGCAGCCTGAGGGGTCGCCCCGCCCCACCAGCCTACTTAGGGCCTGGCCTCCTCATGGCAGTCATGAGCATTTTACAGATGAGGAAGTGAGGCCCAAAGACAGCAGTGATCTCCCCAGGCCACAAACAAGTCGGTGTCAGCAGCTTCTTAGGGCCTGGCCTCCTCCCAGCAAGAGAACAGCAAGCACTTTAAGGTGGGTTCTTGAGACTGGAGTGGAGTGACCAGGGCCCAGGCTCACCCCAGCCTGGCCACAGGGGACCAGAATCGCAACACTGCCTGCAGGCAATAAAAACCCAAATCCATGCTTCATCTCAAAAGTCAGCTTTTTATTATCGGGGGCCAGGGCCCAGGGAGGGAAGGCTGTTATGCTAAAGCGTCGCTGCTCTCTTTCCAGGAAATGTTGTGAGATGCAGTGGAAGCTCGAGATGTTGCATTTTTTCAACTCAAGCATGTGTTTTTCAAAAATATCCTCCTTCCCCCCACCCCACTAATTTTAGAATCAGACCAAAGCCAAGCTACTGTCCTCTGTTTCTGTTGGGAAAATACTATATTTATTCGAGATGCAGAAGTGTGTCTCTGCAAACCTCCGATTGCTTCAGGAAAACAAATCTGCTTTAGACTATACAGAAACCATGATACAAAATTTATTTCATGCTCGAGTCGCTTTGCATAACATTGGGCATGCAGTTTTTTACTCTGAAGTACTAAATTGCATACAATGCCAGGTTGTGCCTTAATCGAGGTGGAGGAGGGCGCCCCTCCCCTGGTCCTGATCTCGTGATGCACTATATCCTGGTTTTAATGTAACACTTGGAAGATCCATATGATGTTGGTTATCTACTATGAACAATTTGTTATGAAAGTTGGTCGCACTGGATCTACACACCAATAACCTAGACTAGCCGCTGTCGGAGGTCTTGGGAGACGTCCGCTGGGTCACAAGCATGCCAACAGAGGGAAGAAGGCGGCAGTGCGAGTTTCCACAATTCTATTTGGAGCAAAGTTCTCGGTTTCCGCGTGAGAGATGCGCTATGAAGGTGAGGTCAATATGACCGATGACTGACCGACTGCCCTTTTTGGAACCTTGACTCTCGATCTTGTGCACAAAAAGGAAAGCAGTCCATTCCCCCATCCCGTCCCTCCTTCCCACCCCCGCCCCCAGAAATGTACAAGGTTTCTACCGCACGCCATTACAGTTTGGCTTCAGCAATGTGTGTAAAAGTAAAGAGCTTTGTAAGAAAAGATATAACTTTTGCTTTTTCTTTTCGTTGTTGTTTAGGGTAATCATACAGTTGCAGGGAGTTGGTGGGTTTGGTTTGCTGGGTTTTCTGTTTAACTTCATGCAAGTCATGCTAAGGAACCCCTTCACCCCCCTCCCCAAATAAAACAAACGTTTAAAAAAATGAAAAGAAGGAAAAGAAATCTTCTACGGTCAGTTACCATTTGGCCGTAGAAAAAGCTACGTCCGTCCTAGTACAATGCCTGGGCCACTCGGACTCGTCCGGCAAACCTGCATGGCGTGAATTTACTCTGTCCGAGGGTGAGGAGGGGCTGCAGGTCCACCCAGATGCTTAATAGCCACCAGTGTCCTCGGCCAAGCCGCCTGGTCAAGTCACTCTCACAGCCTCTGTCGGCATATACTTAGCAATGACAGGGCTTTCTTTGCAAAGATCTGTATGTAAAGAATACAATTAACACTTGAGCTTCTCTTCTCGGCCTTCCCGTCCCGCTTGGTACTTAGTTTTTAAGGAAGGAGGAGGAAAGACAGAACAGCCGCATGCAGAGGCAGGCAGAGTCTTCTCCAGCTGCTTGGTTTTCCCATGCAGTGAGCCAGCCTAGCACGCCTCTTTCTCTCCCTCCTGGGGGAACGGGCTGAGCCCTTACTTCTCCTGCTCTGCACATCGACTCAAACACCTGCATGGCTCGTGGCTCGGAAGGAGCCAGAGAAAAGCACGTCCTTGGAAAGCTCACAGCTCCGTGAGCACGCAGGTCGGTGGGGGTGGACGGGGACACTCCACCCTTGGCCTCTCCCAAAGACTCTGGCCCCTAAGGCTCTGAGGGTTCGGGGAATGGGTGTGTCCGGTGGACAGCGGCTGCCACTGCGCTGCCAGCCATCGTGGGGAGCTGGGGCTGCTTCTGCCCACGCTCCCTGGGCTCTGGCTGGACAGTCAAGAGACTCTCCCGTCTGCTCTTTCAGGCCACACCGATCGGTCCGACATTCAAGGTGAAGGAGATAGGCAACCCATGAGACCCTACTGAGCAGGGCACACAGTTGCTGGGAAAGGTCTGCCCGCCTCCCCGCTCACTCCCCAGGGCTGCCCCCGCTCCTGGGCACTCTAGCGCCTCCGCTGGGGAAAAGCCGATTGCAAGGGGCAGCATCAGGCCCATCCGTGGCCGGCGCCAAGGATGGGGCCCTCCTGAGGCCGGCAGCTCCGCGCCATGCAGCGCCATGCGGGGAGTGGTACACCGCGCTGGGGCCCCCGGGACCTCTGGGCAGGGCAAAGAAGCAGGGACCAGCCTAGATCGAATGGGCACAACTAAGCACCGGGGACCCAGAGGACTTTCCCTCATCTGAGCGCAGGCTGCCTCTCCTCCTCTGGGTTTGCCTTGGAATTTGAATTTCCTGTTTTTTCCTGGGTACGGTTTAGCCACTTCAAATACTGGAGCAATTGTGAACGGCCACAGGCTACACCAGCTGTCGCTTGCAAACACTCGCCTCCTTGTGTGGCCCAGCTTGCTCGCCCTGGTCCGCATGCATCCATGTGCGTGTGAGAGGCCCTCCAAGACATGCACGAGCCACCCAGCTAGCCTGCTGCACCAAGAAAAGCTTTCTCTGCCTTCCAGGCCTGGGCCAATGCCGGGACCCTCAAGCTAGGGTGCTCTGGGTCCCCAACCCAAGCCCCTCTGCGGCCCACAGCCTCTCTCTCCAGTGGGGTCAACCTCTAAGGCCACCGCTGGCCTCAGCCTTCACCAGCCATAGAGGGGCGCTGACCACGCCCAGGGCTGTGGCCAGGAGGCACGGGGGATGGAAAGGGCTGCACATCCTGCTCAACCTCCTTCTCTTGGCAAATTCTCAGTATTCCGTCTGCAAGGACAGTGGCCTTACCCAAGCCCTGAAGCTACTTCTCGCTTCCTGCCTCCCCTCCCGTGGCCTGTGGATTCTCTTTAGAGGATGCCTCTTCCAGAACATGGAGTTGGGCAGCTAAGCCCACAGGGTCCTGGCCCACTCCTCTGTATTCCGCACCCAAGACAGAGGCGCAATCTCCCTGCCTTCTGGACCTGACCTGCCATCTGCCAGAGCAGTCTGGGGGAATCAAGGCTCCCCCCGCATCTTTGGGTATCCCCTGCCTTGGGGTCATGGCCCGTAGTCAGCCTTCCCCTTGCCTCCCCCAGCTCAGTGGGACCCACAGCTGCTGGGGCCTCGGGTCCTCTCTGGCAGCCTGACATCCCACTTGGGGAAGAGGGACTCAGCCCTGCAGGGGCTGGCCCCGGGAGCATCCCTCCATCTTCGCCCCCCTTGATGTGCCTGCCTGCCCCTCAGTGCCCCTCACCCGCCACCCCGCCCACCCTTCTGCAGGAGCGCGAGGCGGCCCGGCCGATGCACAGTGCTCCAGCTTCCTCTACCTACCCTTTCTCATTCCTCCACCAGGTGGGCACGCGTACTCCCCGGTTGATAAGAGGAAGCAGGGTCCGTATCTCTCGCGGGTGCCCGAGCGCGTAAAGGGCAGGCCCTCATCGGGAGTGAGGGCCTGGTCTATGTGGGGGCAGTCTTCGTTCGCCAGCGCGGCCTTCGCCACCTCCCCATTCAGTTTGGAATCTTCAAACATATAAGCAGAAGCTATTGAGACACCGAAAACTGTTTAGTTGGGGGGAGGGGACAGGCCAGAGGTGGGGACATCGGTAAAGGGTAGCCCGTCCCTGAGGACAGAAAAGCGGGTGGGCCGTGGAGGGAGGAGGGTGCGAGGCTGGGTCGGGGGTTGGGGAATCTGAACTCATTCAGGCCACCTTCAGGCTGCCCAGATGCTGGGAGAAAGGGACTCCTGGGTTTGCTCAAAGTTTGCAAAAAGATGAGTAGGTGATGGATCCAGCAGACGCAGTGCTGGGGGCCGGCCCAGGGCCCAGGCGGGGCCGATGAGACAGGATGGCGTGAATGCAGGCATGGGGGAGGGCCAAACACAGGGCTCGGGAGAAGACAGACAGACACACAGAAACACTCCAGTCCAGAGAGGCGGCCTTCTCGGCCCCTCTGCTGCCCACCAGAGCCTGGTTGCCTCCATGCACATCCAGCCAGTCGCTCGGAGTTCCCGGCCCCATCCAGACCATCTGAACATCTCTGCTCCATTCCCCATCTGGATCCCACCTGATCCCTTGGTTCATGCAGACATCCCCCATCTGATCATTCAATCTGCTTCTCCAGCCATACAGACCTAATCTGCTTACTCTGTATGCCCTGTCTCCCATACAAGGCCAGGCCTGGTCACAGTCTCCTCTGTCCCCATACAAATCCGATCTGGTCACTCTGCATGTCCCGTCCCTCATACAGACCAGGCCCGGTCACAGGGTCTCCTCTGTCCCTACATGACCCCATCTGGTCACTCTGTGTGCTCTGTCCCCTATGCAGACCAGACCTGGTCACACAGTCTTCTCTGTCCCCATGCACACTTGATATGGCCAATGTATTTGCCCTGTCCTCCATTCAGACCAGACCTGGTCACAGAGTCTCCTCTGTCCCCATCTGGTCACTCTGTGTGCCCTGTCCTCCGTACAGACCAGGCCTGGTCACACAGTCTCCTCTGTCCTCATAGAGATCCAATCTGGCCACTGTGTTTGCCCTGTCCCTCATACAGACTAGGCCCGGTCATGCAGTTCCCCCTGTCCCCATATGACCCCATCTGGTCATTCTGTATGCCCTGTACCCCTACAGACCAGGCCTGGTCATATGGTCTCCTCTGTTCCCATGCAGACCCGATCTGGTCACTTCACCTTCTCCATCCCCGACACAGGCCCACGCTAACACTCAGTCCGCTCTGGTGCCCATACACATCAAGCCAGTGTCTTCCATTCCGCACCGCCCCAGCAGGCCTGGTCAGCTTGCACAGGCACAACAGGGATGTATGCATGAGGCCGTGACAGCGGGACATGGCTTTGGGAGGGGCTCCCATTCCTCTGTCCCTTCTAGTCAGTGTCCCCGGCAAAGCAGAGCAAATGAATGC
>CAUYQG010177236.1:0-18042 GCA_963574415.1 Tarsius wallacei
CTTTCTGAGGGCCACAGGTCAGATGCTCTCCAGTGCTGCCTCTGGGCAAGTTTAGGGAGCCAGAATGAATACAAAGGTTTTTGACTCTGGCGATCCACCTCCATGTGGATACCAGGGCTTGGTTAAGGTACATTCGAAGCCGGGCTTGGTGGCTCAGCCTGTAATCCCGCGCCTTGGGAGGCTGAGGTGAGTGGATTGCCTGAGCCCGCGGGTTCGAGACCCGCCTGGGCAACTTGCAAGACCTCATCTCTAAAATAAATAAAAAATGAGCCAGGCGTGGTAGCACGCGCCTGTAGTTCCAGCTACTCGGAAGGCTGAGGCAGAAGGATTGCCGGAGCCCAGCAGGTCGAGGCTGCGGTGGCCGGGAGCGGCCACTGCACTCCAGTCTGGGTGACAGAGTGAGACTCCAACTCAAAAAAAAAAAAAAAAAGCTACATTCGAGATGTATAGTATTGTAACTTAAGGGGTCATTGGGGGGCAGTTATGCAAATGTAATACCAGGTATATGGCCTTCATAGCCCACCACAAGGCCAGGTGTCAGACAGACCCTTCTGCTCAAGACCTCTCCACCCCACACAGCCATCATCCATTATATGGGGTCAACGTGGGGGTTCTTGATATTAAAAGGGCTCCATTTCCTTAGGGTTGAAAAACAGAAGATCCAAGCAGGTCCCGGCCTCCTGGATGCCAGGAATTCTTGATGTTTTACTAGGGTTTTGTCAGAAAAGGGGATTAGAGACGCAGGGTAAGAGCCCCTAACCACCGTTTAAAGGAAGCTGGAAAGCCTGTTCTGTTGCTCTTGAAAAGTCAGTGTTACTTTCAAGTGTGGAGAGTCCTGTAACTTTTGTGAAATTGGCTTTTATTTTAAATGGTCTCTCTTGAGGGCAATTCAAAAATGAAGAAGAGAGAGGAGGAGGAAAAAGAATCGTGTGGCACGAGAAAGAAGGTAGGATACTTTCTTGCCCTGCCCTGTGGTGTGGTGGCCTCACCATCTCTGGGGTCTCCAGTCCGAAGACATGGGCCTCAGTAAGTCTCAGCAATTTTTTGATGCCACACATGTGCCCCACACCTTACAACCTTTGACATAAGATTCAGGGAAAGGGATTGCAATCATTCTGGAGCTAGAGCCAGTCCAACCAGGTACAGGACCGGCAGAACCAGGGTATAGGGCTAGAGCCTGGTACCCAACCTGGAGAGCAGGAGCCTGGTACTCAACACAGGAGGAGAGGAGCTGATGGGCCCTGGGCAATCACATCCATCCATCTGGTCTCCCACCAGTGGGGCAGAGCCTGGCCTGGGGCACTAGCGGTCTGTGTTTGGCTCTTCCTTGAAGGCTAATTTCATACGTGCTTGGGGCAAGCCTCTTTCCCTCTCTAGTCCTCAGACTCCCTAAATGAGGGAGTTGAACCAAGCACGTTCATCGGAGTCACTGAGTACCAGCCACCAGGTTCCAGCCCCAGGTGCTGAAGATGCACAAAGACAAGGAGACAAGCCTGCGGCCCACCTGGAGGCAGGTATCTGGTACAAGCCAGGCTGGTTCACTCATTTCCCCACTGAAATACATTTATTTTTTCCTTCTTATGAAAGCTGCTCATGCTTATTATTTAAAATATATATACAGAAAACACAGCCAAGGAAAACAAAGGCAGAAATGATCCCCATAAATCTCAGCCACCCAGAGACAAGCACTGTGAGCTCTGTGGTAGATGTTCTTCCGGACCATTGCCTATGCCTATGGATATGCATACTTAAATACAGGAACGACACAGGATTGTGCACTGCTCATTATTTTCAGTCCTCACAACCACTCTAGGAGGCAGTTAGTCGTTTTTTACTTTATATGCAGAAACAGAGACTCAAAGAGTTTGGGCAACTTCCTCAAGGTGTCAGTACTGTGATCCAATGCCAGCTTTGGCTAACATCAAGTCCAAAGCTCTTTTTCAACACCCATGTCTCTGAGGGAGCCAGGAAGGTAAGCAAGGGGTTGTTTCAGCATCAACTATATCTCACGGGATCCAGAGACCCCTCACTTCAGCATAGCTGAGCCAGGGTTGCAAGGATGGCAGCCTTTGAGCCATGTCCTTAGGATCAAGGTGGACTTTGTCAGGTCAAGATGGATGGAACAAGCAAAGTCAAAGGAGTAAAAGCCCATTTAGTCTGCAACTTCCTCAGGGAAGGGCAGCAGCCAGGGCAATTGGGGAGGTGTGTGTGTGTGTGTGTGTGTGTGTGTGTGTGTATGTGCTCATGCGCATGTTGAGAGAGCTACAGGGAGGTGACAGGAGGTGAGTTGGCTGGAGTGAGGCTGAGGGGGTCGCTATGACATATCATACTGAGCAGTTCAAGCTTTCTTCTTAAGGTGATGGAAGTTATTAAGGGTTCTTGATGGGATATAAATGGGTCCTTTAGGGGAACACTCTGGAGGCCCTGTTAAGCAGGAGAATCAATCATCTGGCCCCAGTTAGCACCCCCAGGAAAGGTTGTCAGAAACAGAGGGGACCAGGTCCCAAGGACCTCGGGGAGGTGGTCGAATACCCAAACACTTATCCTATAAAAAGTTCATCTCATGGGCTAATGGGGAGGGAAATGAAGCCAGAGGTATGTGGCAGAACCACGGACAAGCTCATCCTTAGAGAGAACAGGGGGGAATGAGGGACTGATTTAACAGCAACAGTCCCTGCTGTGTCTCAGTTTTGAAACCGGCTTGGCTGTCTACACCGACATCTGTTTGCTGCATCTCCAACACGAGGCAGGGCCCTTCCTGTCTGGGACTGGGCTGGCACTGCTTACATTTTTCACTTGGGTGGTTTTTATCTAGGAGGATTGATGTCCTGCGTGCCCATCTGCTAGGTCAGGCACTCACTCTACTTTCTACATTGTCCCACAGACATTAAAGGGCCAGAGTGGGGCAGACAGAGGACCTCAGATTCATCAGGCACCTGGGCTTCCAAGGGAGCCCACTTGACAAGGACCAGAGCTGTGCACACGATGGATATGCACAGGTGTGGGAATGGAGTCGTGAACGGGTGACAAGTGGGGACAAACGCTTACTGACGGGTGAAGGTGCAGTAGCTGAATCAGAGAATGAACGAGTGGATGAGGCCAGGTCACGTGGCACACAAACAACACAGGGTTAGACTTTGCGTGTGCTGCCTGCCCTTTGCACATTGGGGTGTCTGCTTAGGTCCTGTGAGATTCAGGTTGCAAGATGGGAGTCTATGTGCCTTTATAAGAGGGAGATGTGGTGAAGGATGAAGGATGAGGGGGCAGGAGAAGGTAGAGAGAGGCTTCAATCACGATGCAGGTCTGAAATCTATGAAAGGAGAGAGGGAAGGAAGATGGGGAAGGAAGAGCCTGAGGCTAGAGCGTGGTTCTGACGATGTCTGAATCAGGCTGAAGGGGAGTCCCTAAACCAAAGCAACTCAGTGTCAGAATCCTGCACTGGGCAGGGCTGTATAGTTATAGTGCCCAAGCCATGGATGCTGGCCATCTGCAGGGGGCAGCAAGGAAGCAAGTGTGACCTGAGGTGAGCAAAGAGGGGGACCCAGAGGGCATAGCTGGTGGCGTAGGTCAGCTGTGCTCCCTCAGCAGGCTCTCAGGAAGGGCCCTCTGCATGGGGCATCACAGTAGTTGCTGGGGTTGGCTGGGGGCTCACTCCATGCACTCCTCACTAAGGAATCCAGGCTCTTTGGAGAACCCACTGTCTGAAATGTTGCCGGTCACTGTGACAGAGGAGAAAGCTGCCCTGGAGGGCTTCACAAGGGCAAAGAAAGGCTGTAGGCCAGAAGAGATGTGTGTCAACTTTGATACCCATTGGCCAGGGCTGATCCGGGACCTTGTCTTACTGCAAGGGCTCCGGGATTGGGAGTCGATCACCAGCCCAGAAGGAGGGGAGCTGGAAATATGTGGACAGCACCAGTGCCTACTACAACATATGAAGAGGAGAACGAATGAATGAGTGACTGGAAAAAGAGATGAATCAATGGAATGAGGGAAGGAAGGGAGAGGGAATGAGGAAGAGAATATCAAGGAGTAAATGCACAAGTGAATTAATGAATGAGTGAAGTGAATTAACAAATGCGTGAAGGAGTAATGAACGAGTGTGGCATGAAAGACAAGGCGGCATGGGTAGGATGTGTTTGAGAGAGTGGGTAAGAAGTGAGAATGAATGGGCGGAGGAGAGGGCATCATGTCTCATTTGCTTTGGGAGGGTAACGAGCAAAGCTCTTCCCTTTGTCCTGTTCCACCTCCCGCTAGACCGAGCTGCATTTGTTCCGGAAATCTCTCCACCCAGTACCCCCTGAATGGTTGCTGCAAAAGCGTCTCTCCAGAGGCCACTGGGGTTGGAACACAGGACTATGAAGGGACAGTCCTTTCTCCCTCTGACAATGGTGCACAGTGTTGTACAGCCTGTGAACACAGTCTGGGGCTACTGATGTCTGTGCCCACCTCTTGCAGAGTCCTCCTTGAGAGCACCAGATACTCCTTTCCCCACCTGCTGCTACAAAGTGGATAAGCCTGTGTAACCAACCCCTCAAACAAGAAACAGAATGTGACCGGCATCCCAAAGATCTCAGTACCCCTTTACATTTGACTTCCTTCTCCCAGTATTAAGTTGTGAGTTCCTTCTCCCAGTATTAAGTTAACTCACCTTGCTGTTGAGTTTAGCTGTGCTATGTTCCTTCTCATTGTTGTGTAGTATTCCATTATGCATGCCTGCCTCTTTTGCCTTAGAGTGGCATCAGCACTCAGGGGCCTGTCTACCACTTGGGTGGCAATTTCTCGCTGCCCTGTAGCTGCATTCTATTTCTTGCTACATCACTGAGCTTGCAGTCAGAAGTCAGTAATTCTTCCACTCCCCCTCCCTGACTGGCTAAAACTAAATCAGTAACACCTACTGGAAATGCGGAGTGAAGCAGAGGGTTACGCGGAGAATGTGTCCCCACTTGGGCCTGAAACAAGTCCATGTGGGCTCTATAACCACTGAAGAGGGGGGCGACTTGGGCTCTAGAGTATCTGTGATGGTGCAGGACAGGTATCACCTGGAGGTCAGATTTTCAGGCACTTGGCAAAGGTAGGGGTGTGCAGGAGGGAATGAACATGGGGGGTGGTGGTCTGTCACCTGCAGGCAGTAGATACTATGGCCTTGAGCATGCAGATGAACTCAGAGACACTGAGGCAGTCAGACTATTAGGACTTGTGCATGACAGGATAGAAAGGCAGAGAGAAGGAGCAGGAAGGGAAATGCCTGAGATGCAGACATCCACAGAACTGGGGACCCTGTGTGGTGGTCTGAGCAGGCTGTGGGCTCCTGAGGGCAGCTCCCCCCTTCCCTGTAGCTCCACCTGGCACAGGGCAGGCCTACAGGCGGATGGCAACATGCAACATCCCTCTCGGTAGGAATATCCTATAACAGGACCCGCAGGTGAGACGGGGACAATGTTCCTTCTGCCTGCCCACATGATCAGGCCTCCAGGGTCCTACAAGCTGTCAGGCAGCTGCAGGGATTTGGCTGCCGCCCCGCAGGGCTCGGGGAAGGAGGCCTAGCTGAGTCCATTAGCTCGGCGCTGTTCTCTGGAGAGCATGCAGAGGGATTATCCACTGCTTTGCCGCCTCCTGACTTCCTAGGACCACCCCTTTGGGACTGGATCCAAGGAAGTGAGTGATCCCATCATTAGGCGTAAGGAGTCAGTAATCCTTCCACTCCTCCTCCCCGAGCCCTGGGTGCACAGGTTTAGCCTTGGGGGGAGGCAGTGGCAAGAGGGCCAGGCCTGGCTTAAGGCCGGGCTCTGCTCTTGACCCAAAGTGTGGCCTGGGGCATCCACACCCCTTCTGGGCTGTCTGTCCCCACCTGTAAAATCAACACCCTTTTGTCTGAGAATCCTTCCAGGTCTGGTGTCCTCCAGTGGCATGTGACCAGAGGCAGACTCAGTTCTGTCTCTCAGTGGGCCCACAGGGCTCACCCCTATCTATTCAGCATCCCCTCTCCTTCCCTGATGCTAGGCCTGTGGAGGGGGGCATGATGACCCTGATTTGTCCTCAGCGGAAAACGATGACCGGGAGAAGTGGGAAATGTTAGTGACCACCTGCCAAGCAGAAATCAGACTAACTAATGGTCACCTTTTTGGGGGGTGGGGGAGAATAGGGTAGGAGCGAGGTAGGAGCCAGCCAAGGACAAGGGAGCAAGAGAAGGGTGGGTTTTCTGAGATCATAATAAGAACAACAATAGCCACCATTCATTGAGGGCTTGCTTAATCTGCACTAGAACAATACCAAGAGTTTTACATCATATAGCATCTCACTTAATCCGTACTATCAAGGACATGTAACCTAAGGGGGAGAGGTAGAACCCCAGGCGCAGGCACCCAGAGGGTTTCTAGTACAAAACTCTACAGAAGATGATGGGGAGAGACTCCACGTCCCCAGCGAGTCCCCAGCAGATCCATTCCGGATGTGGGTTTTCAGACAGTCATGGGGAGATGATTCTGAAACTTCATTAGGTTTGGTGGCTGAGAATATTGACCAAAAGCTCAGGCTTGCAGGAAAAACAGAATTTTCTCAATTTTTCTACAAAAATTCAATTTCTATTTCTGTCTTCATTCCACCGAGGTGATAGACCCAGGACCCTATGCATTTATGGCCAGCTTCTTGCTCAGATGTGTGAGTTCTGGGAGCTTCTGCTGGGGTTGGGGTGGATGGGGCACCAGGTGCTCGCGTGTCCTGGCTTCCACAGACCTGTCTTTTGGGCACCTGGCCCTCAGGTTTGACCCCGCAGGTGGCGCTGGGCACTGCTCACACGGTCTGCATGTCCCCTTCAGCCAGGCAGCATCCTCTGCTCCTCCCTAACCGTCTCGGCCCCCCACAGAATCCTTCTGCTGATTCAGCTACCTACTGGGGCATCGGATGTGGTGGAGCTGCCTGAGGCCCCCTCTGCCCACAAATATCTTGCAGTCACTTATTTTCCAGAACGTTGCCTCCTCCCCAGCTCTTCCTTGGCTGTGGGGCAAAGGCTTTCCTCTTCAGATCTCATGAAGCTATTTGGGAGTTTTCCCACCTTCCCAGGGAGGGTGTGCAGGGCTCATCTCTCTGGGACATACTGATGCCTCCTTTTATGCCTCTTCCTTCAATCCCCACTTTCACCTCCACCCCCCACTGCCCGTCCTCAAGGAAACCCAGACATGGGAGCAGGAATACCTCCTCTTACTCATTGTGTCTCTCCCGTATCCATCAGAGATTACCAATCCTTTCTGTTTCCCCATAGGGGTGGCTTTCTGGAAAGAGATGTCTAGTTTTTCTGCTTCTCCCAGCTCCATCCCCTCCCCCATATGGTTAGACAGACCTCCAGGCTATTTAGGAATAAGGGTCTGGGAAAGAAAGAGCATCCTTGGAGACAACTCTATGTGGACAGAGACGGAGGCTCGAGAGGAGCCTTGGCAGCCCGCAGAGACTGAGGAGGGCAGCCCGGGTATTCTCCAGATTTCCCTCCCAGGGCGGCTTTCCTGGGGAAGACCCAGATGTCCTTCCACCGCAGCTCTGTTCTGTCCATCCTGGCAGGCCCAGAAAGAGCTGCCCAGAAAAATCACCAGGAATGCTGCTATAGAGCCCTCAAATCAGCTCTTCTACTGCCAAATCTGTTACTAATTTAAGTAGGACTCTCAGGAGGATGTGGGGACCTGGATGTACATGCCGTGGGTCACCAAAGGGAAGTCTGTCACCAAGTGGGTGTCAGAACTACATCCTGTTTCAGCTTTCTCTGGTGCCCAGCTCTGGGGCAAAGTTGTTTGTCCAAGAGCAACCACCGAAAGTAAGAAAGCAGGATCTGATCGGTCTGGTCCCAAAGCCCACGGGCCTTTCAACATCCTCGTCTGGGAGGCTTTTCATAGTTCTTAAAACCTGACCTCCTCCTGGAGAAGTCACTCCCATTGTGGAGGGGGGAGAGGACACTTGGTGGATGAGTGCTTACAGGCAGAAGTGAACCTATGTCTTCTTTCCACCTCGGCATGTAATCTAACATCTCCCTGAGTCTGTCCACCGCATGGGTGAGTGAGAATCACCCCAGTTTCTGCTGCCACCTGTAATGTGCAGGGCATGGAATCAGGGAAAAGGTCAATCAGACCAGATGTAAGACCTGGATGCACTCCCACCCTCACTCCAAGAACTCACGGAGCTCTGAAAAGTATGTCCGTTACACACCACGCACCATGCCTGGCAACCACTGATAGACATGATGGGAACAAAGGGTTGTGTGGCCAGAGAGCCTGGGATACACAGGGTCAAGTGAGTTTGGGCATGTTTCATTATCACAGGGATCTTTCGAGCTGTTTCCTTACCCTCCTGGGGCACTGGAGAGTACAAGGCCCTCCAACTTGATTTAGTCTTAACTGGCCCCTTCCTTGGCAATACGATGGGCACCCCCCCTTGCCTTCCTCAGGACCCTTTTGGGAAACAAGACTCTGATGCAAAGCATCCCTGGGAAGGATGAACAGGTGAAGGATGCTGGGTCAGCAGGGGCCCAGGGAGGCAACTTCTGGCCAGGAGGCGTGTGTTCTAGGCTCTGAGGGAGGGCAAGCCTTTGAGATGGGGACACGGGGAGCAGGAGAGAAAGGTCTTGCAGAAAAGCTAGAGCCAGCGTTAGAGGGAGGGGCAGTAGAGGGGAGCAGGTGTGATCAGCTCGTGGTGTGCAGCTTGGCTGAGGCTGCTTAGAGTACTTGAGAGGGACAATCGGCACTTCAGACTGGAGAAGGAGGCCAGACCTGCTCTTACGGCTCGGGTCTGATCACAGCAGAATGCAGGGCCTCTGTGCAGGGGGGCCCCTATTTACAGACACCTCTCTACTGACTTCCCATGGCCCACTGAGTTCAGAAATGAGGATGGAAGCCTGGCGGAGAAAGAACCTCTTTGCAGAGAATCAGGCTCTGGGCCTCTCCTTTGTAGTGGGTAGTTTCCCTCTGAGTGTTCCTTTCTGACAGGTGAGTGGCTTCTTTCTATTCTCTCCAATGTCCTAAGATCCCAAAGAGCCGCCACTTTGCTCAAAAGCCAGGAGAGAAGAAAAGGAAGAAGTACATCTTCCAGATCCCGGAAAACCTGAATGCGTGCAGCCGAGAAAGCAAGATTGTTAATTAAAACCCATCTGGGCTCTTGCCAAGTGGGAGAAAGAGACTTGGGGCCAGGAGCCTCGGCATGGGAGGGAGCGGAGTGTAGTGGTTATTTATACCCCACTTCTGGCACCGTCTGCCTGTGTTCCTTAGCTCTAGGAAATGCTCCCATCCCCGAGACAGACATCTGATCATTATAATTTCGTGTTTGAAGACAGTTTTAGCCTCCTGCAGACACACATAAAATCTGCATCCGCCACCCAAGGATGGAGGACATAAAAGTTCTTTAAGAGGGTCGTAGACCTTCCCGGGATGGGAACCAGGCCACCTCCAGCTTGGCACCAGGGCAGGCTCCTGCGCTTCTGCTCCCATGGGTCCTGCCCACCCTCACCTCCACTTGGCAGAATCTGCCCAATCTGCCCACCTAGATCCATCTCTTGCAGGGGCCCATGCCGCATCTCCCCTTCCTGACTGTCTTGGTACTTTCTTTCTGTGTGTTTTCCCCCCACAGTTGATTTAATTCACTTGATGCTAGATTGTGCTCCCTAGTTGCCACTTGTATACATAACCAGATATTGAATGGGCTGAACTCGACGGGGCACGAACAGGAAATGGCTTTATTTTTCTCCCTTCGATGCTTTCAAACATGCCCAGCTGGATCCCCCGCCCACTTGATGGCATCACTGGAGCCTCCCAGTCACATTCAGAGATAGGAAGAGTTTTTCTCTCGATATTAACATGTCTGGTCCAGCCCATCTAGAGCCTCTGAGCACAGCCCTCTCCAAGTTTTTCCCTCCCAGCAGCTGGGCCTGAGCATATCTGCTGGTGGAGAGCTGTGGTGGCCCGGGGTTGGGTTTTCAGCTGTTCTCTCTCTCTTCCTTTATGTTCACCATTACGGGCTGAATTGTGTCCTCCTCAAAAAATGTATGTTGGAGTCTTGACCCCCATTGCCTCAGAGTGTGACCTTAATTGGAAATGGAATCTTTACTGAAGTGATGAAGTTGAGGTCCATATGGTGGACCCTAATCCAGTATGACATTTCCTTATAGAAAGGGGAAATTTGGACACAGTGGCAGACAGGCATGGAGGGAGATGACATGAAGACCCTCAGGGAGAGGAAAGTCACATGATTGGAGCAATGCCTCTCCAAGCCAGGGAACGCCAATGATCACCGCCACCACCAGAATCCGCAGAAGGCTACGAAAGATCCCCCTCCAGAGCCATCAGAGAGAGCATGGCGATTTGGGATTTTGAGCCTCCAGAACTGTGAGATCATGCATTTTCACTGTTGTAAGCCACCCACCGTGTGACTTTTGTCCTAGCAGCTCTAGTAAATGCATACCTCCATCTTCCTCTTTCTGGTTTCTCTAGGGCCAGGCAAAGCGAGGGCTGGAGGAAATGGGCCTGGTATGTTCACTTGGCTGCTGCTGCCTCAGGTTTCACTTGGCTTTCAAAGTCTCTGTCAAGGCAGGCACCCCAGTGCTGGGTGTTTCCTGGACCTTTTCCTGCAACCTCTGTTGTGGGTCCCCATTGCAGGACTAGACACTGCTCTCCTTCTTCAGCCTCCTTGCAGCCCTGGAGAAGCTCACAGCAAGGTGGGCCTACAGGCTGCACCAGCTGCCCCAGGCCTGCCCCTGCTCCAGCCATCCTCCCATCCTGAATTCCAAGGCATGACAGGCTCCGTCCAACTCTCCCTAAGCATCTCCCAAGCCCAGGGCATGTGTGTTCAATGTTTCCTGAAATATCTGTGTCTGGGGGTAGGCTTAGGATTCGGCAGCGCATGGGCCCCCATCTAGGGAAGGAGGTACTGGTACCCCTCTTTCAGGTACCCCGATCTCTGTAAGAGGTCCTCTGGAGCCCCTGCCACCAACCTGCAGGGGTGCAGGAAGCAGCAGAGTCACAGCATAAAGTTTCCTCATGCATTCACCTAAGTACCCTTTCTTCTCCTTAAATAGAGTGTATATATGGGCTGAGGAGGTAAGGAACAGGCAGTGTAGACACTTCTTATCAAATTCAGAAAGAGGGATTCTGGCAACTTTCACTTGGGCTGTGGGAATACTTGTCACCCTTGGTGTCCGGCTTTGGTGTTTCAGCAGAAGGAGTCTCATTCCCATCCTGAGTCATAGAAGGAGAATCCTATAAATGCATGATGGGTAATTCCCTGAGCACAAGGGCCATACACTCTATTTTCCTCCACTTTCTCCTACAGCCACTGAGCAAGAGGGGGCTCAGGCTCTGGAGTCCCATGGGCCCAGGGCCAAGTTCCTTCTCAGCCACTTACCCAGCTGTGGGTCTCAGGGAGGCAGCCCAGCCTTTCCCAGTCTCTGTTTCCTGCTTGCTTTTATGTGGGAATGGAGGGTCACCAAGAAAGTGCCTGCTGGGGTCAGGCGCAGGGACACAGCAGTCATTGTCTGCAGTGTTTTGGGGTCAGCCTTCACCCTCTGAGGATGACAGACATGGGGGACTGACACTATAGTGAATGCTGTGGGCTTCTCCAGCAAAGTTTGTCATAGGTGATCCAGGCCATGAATGTCTTTCCAGACGCTCCATGGCTGTTCACTGAATTACACAGGACTGTTGAGTAGAAAGAGACCCCCAAGCTCTTGGTAGCCTGTTAGGGTCCTTGAGTTATCTGAGATGGTGACTAAGCAGCTTAGCACTTTGAAAAGCCCAGACCTAAATTCCTAGGGGGATTTTTTTTGCCCCTACACACCTTTCCCACAATACACTGGGCCAAATCCAACTCTACCTAGGACTTTTTAAATTAATTTATTCTTGTGTATTTCACAGTGTGCTGTGGTGCAGCCTCAGTGACTCTTAACGTTGACTAATACATGCATTCTAAAGGAAAAAAAATTATTGCAGACCTCCAGTGTTGACTAAAATTATTTTGATCATATTGTTACTTAAATATATACAAACATAAAAGTAAGTATAAATTCCTTATGCTTTTAGCTCTTACACAGCTATAAAACCAAAACACAATTACAAATTAAATGCAAATAAAACTACAAAACCATTAAAATTCAAATTAATGGCATTAATTTAATGTGACAGATGATGTTTTGCTGAAAGTAAAATAACCAATGTTGGGTTTAATAATAGAAGGACGCGTTCCCCTTTCAAGTTCTGCTTGTTATCAACTAGATTGTTTTGATGTTTGAACATGTTGGGCCATCATTCATTACTATCAATATTATTGTATTTTTCATGTATTACGATGGACAAACTTTAAAACATAGACCTAAGATTTTTTTTTTTTTTTGAGTTGGGGTCTCACCCTGTGACCCAGGCTGGAGTGCAATGGCAAGATCATAGCTCACCACAGCCTTGACCTCCTGGACTCAGGTGATCCTTCTACCTTAGCCTCCCAAGTAGCTGGGGCTACAGGTGTGTGCCACCACATCTGGCTAATTTTTTGATTTTTTTGTAGAGACAGACTCTCACTGTGTGGCTCAGGTTGGTCTCAAACTCCTGACCTCAAGCAATCCTCCCACCTCCGCCTCCCAAAGTGCTGGAATTACAGGTGTGAGCCACTATGCCTAGCCTGGACCTAGGATTTTGATGGGCCAATCAACTTAATAGAATGCCCCCAAATACAATAACTTAAAGTTATAAAAATATATACCACTTAGCATGACATTTTCCAGCTGCCTAGCCTTTGCTGTTAGTGCCATCCCTTGCTAGCTGCTGCAGACCGAGGTGGCATTCACTCCGGCACCTGCTTGCGAAGTGTTGGCTGAGATTCTGCTACTTCTGTGTAGCTTGTCTGTGTCCCCTGTACTGATGACTCAATCCTCCCTCCACTTATCTCTATTTGAACAACTGCTAAACCCTTGTTTGTACAGCAGCCCAAAAGTCATTTGTCCTTCGTTTTGCAAAAACATGATGGTAAACCCAAACGCAAATGTAAGCTCTGCATTCCCGAGCCATTATTTGGTGATAATATGATCATCCACACACAACCTCAGTGAGGTCTCACTATTATTTTTCAATTTTTGAAATGAAAATATCAAACTGAAAAAGATTCTCCTATCACTCGGGGGCCTCTTATAGTACATCTGGAGATCCCACTTTGAAATCCCTGGTGCAATAAAAAGAAGTCTGGCCTGTTCACTGGAGACCAGGGCCCTAGGGTCCTTCACTGACCCTCTGTGTTCTGTGGACAGGCTCCCCCCCGCCAGACTTCATAGGCTTGTCATCACTAATTGGGTGCATTTGGGTCATTGTCACACTGATTTTACCTAACCACTCCCTGAGGTCCGTAAGCCTGTCCTCAATGGACAGACATGGAAACTGAGATGTGGGTGCACAGCTAGAGACTGAGGAGATGAGGGTAGGAGATGGAGATGCCTGACTCCAGAAGTACCACATGGCAGTGATATGCAGGATGGATACAGCCCCCCAGGGCCCTGCCAGGTCTCTCTGCCTCCCCCTGGGGAGTTTCAGTCCCTGGAGGGACTCACATCTTGGGACCCGTGCCTCCTTACATCCCGCGTGGTCACAGAGCACAGTCCTGGAGAAGGTGCAAGAATAGCCTTGATTCATCCCATCACCCCCCGCCCCCCACCGGGACCCCATCAGCCCAGTGCTCAGCTCTGGAGCACACCTCACATCCAAGTGACAAGGAAAAGTTTCCCAAGTATTTATTTATTTATTTAGGGTGAAAAGATAGATATAGGTCTATAACGTAAATCCCATTTTATATATATATGTGTGTGTGTACACATATGCACACACATATATGCACACATGGATCGAAACATATGTGTGTACTTCCTTTGGTGAAAGAGAAAAAAATGTCCTGGAATCGGATCTGTGTGGAAACACAGGATTTGTGGTTGCCCTTTTGAAGCTGAGGCATAGCTCCATTAGGAAGAGTCTTCAGACAGCAGCTGTCTCCTGGACCCTTGACCGCCAACCTCTTTAATCTTCAGTGCCGAGGAGACTGTAGTTGGGTTCCTCCCTCAGGAAGACAGACTCTACATCTTATCTCAGAAGCTCCTGCAGACACCATCACTCTTGAGATCCTCCCTCTTTCAGACTTGATGTGTGTGCGTGTGTCTGTAGCCCTGACAAACAGCGATGTCCAAGGTGCCCCGGGATTCTGGCTCTGGTGGGAAAGCCTGGTCTGGCCCTATGGAACTCTCTTGAATTCCTTCTACTCAAATGCATGCAAGGAGGCGATCTTTAGGGAGGACCTCTTTTAACAACCCATCCCTCCTACTCACGGGTCTTTCGTTTTTAAAAGATGATTTCTTCTAGAGCAAGTGTAAGTGATAATGAACTCATTCTTTCATTTTTATGAAACAAAGACATTTATACTTCACCATCAGAGAGTCTAATTGGCATGTGACTCATGCTTATGAGACCTGCAGAGTTGATAGAATGGCAGCTAAAACAAAGACATTTGACATTTCGGTTATTCATGCAGCCTTGCTGAGGGCACATGTACAATGATCATTAAGCTGTTTGAAAGAGCGATATTCCGGCACCTGTGCATAGAATATATGAGTGCCCACCAGGCCAACGTCGTGTCCCAGGAGAGCTCAGAAACAGGTAGGTGAGTGCAATTCTAGCTACAATTGGTCAAGTGCAAGAAAACTCAATGAGTTGCTGGGCTCCAACGGGGGAGGTAAGTCTTTGCTCTTGAGGGGTTTCTGATCCATGAACAAAATCAGTTACTTGGTTTTATACAGCCTACTGGTTATATTCCATTTTTAAATGGGCTGTTATGTGCAGGGGATCGATAAGTGACAAAGACTGAACAGGACCACCATCAGGGAAAACTCTAAGGACACAGTCCTGCTGCCTAGGAAAGCTGCACCACACCGCATTCGATATTTAAAGCCCAGAGTATCCACCCGCCCAGGACAGCCCAGAGATCATGCCAATTGTTCCCAGGGCCAAGTGACAAGGGCCTCATGAATGGGGTCAGGTCTCCTGGGCCTGGCTTTGAAAGACAACCCTAACTCTAACCCTAATCCTAACCCTAACCCTAACCCTAACCTTAACCAAAGTGCTGGGATTACAGGCTGAGCCCAGCCAGGTATGAGTTTTGAGCATCTTTACCCCGTCACTGCATCTAAAGCCTCCAGCCTGATGGGCCTCTGGCAGGAGGAGGGAGTCAGAGCCAGGAATCAATTGCATGAGTTGCAAGTCCTGGCCACCTTGGGGTTGGTGCTGGGAAGAAAGGCTGGCTGCCCTGCTGCTGTGCTCAGCAGAATTTATGAAGTGGATCTTGTTGGAGTGAATTCGATTCTTTAGGAAGCTGACTCTGAGAAGGAGTTGATGGTGCAGAATGCTTGTTAGGAATGCCCCTGGGACAAACTCCATGGGAGAGAAGAAGGGGGACAGGATGGGGCAGAGGAGAAGCTGGGCTGCAACTCAGCCTTGATGATGACCTTGGCTGATGCTACAGAAGTACTGGAGCTCAGCTAGCCTTCTAGCGTCATCCCACATGGGGTTCAGACAGCTGGGCTCCTGCACCTCACCCCCTTCGGTCATGGACGTAAGCCATCCAGGGGAGGTCGTGACCTTGGGCAAGGAGGCTCTCTGACACTCAGGAAAGCCCAAGGGGCTGACAGCTAAGGATTGCACTCCTAGTAGCTGAGACTAAGAGTCCTTCCCAGAAGGTGGCTGTGGGTAGTACCCGTCTACAACCCCCACGGTGCTACAGTGGGGAGTCCTGTACCAGGAAGACTTGGAAAGTAATGAATGTCCTCATGAAACAGGAAACCCATCCACAGGGATGGGTTCAGGTTAAGTTCAAGTCAGATCACAGAAAGCAGCCAGGGATCTGAGGATGTGATCAACTCCCAAAGGAATGGTAGGGAGTAGCAAGGACCAAGCAAGAACCCAGGCAGGCTGGATGGGACTCTGGGGAGGGCTGAGGATGAGCAAAGAAAATAATGAATTGTTATTGTTCCCTCTATGTGGCTGACTTAGGGACTGCACACCAAAGCTGGGTAGGGGGCTTCATTGTTGGGGCACAATGGAGATGACTGGAGATGACTCCAGTTCCCTCTCCCTGTGGGAGGGTAGAGTCAGGCTCAGATTCTTTCCTGCCCCTGGTCTGACCTGGTCACCACTGAGGTTTGTTTTAGGATTCAAATGAGATGAAACATGCAAAGTGCTTAGCATGTCTGTGTTGGTGGCGATAATAACTTCCATGATTCCATGAAGCAGGTGAGCTCGGCAGGCTGGGGACACAAACACCTCAGGGGATGTATTCATCAGATACCGTCTAGAATTTGCTGATTGGGCTCCTGAGACACTTAGGAGGGACACACCTTACGTGTGGGACAAAGATGACTTGTGATCTTATTTCCAGGGCCAAAAAGGTCTCTGACATGCTCTTCTCTCCCCCCTGATTCTGATATGAAAACCACAGATATTCCCAGCCATTTTTCATCTATTTATCCAACAAAATTTACCAAGGACATTTTATGGGCCTGTGATTCTTCTGTGCAAGGGTAAATAGTAATGACAAAATAGACCTGCCTCCATATAAGGCTTGTATTTTAACTGGGGAGAGAGACACACAAAGCATGCAGCATGTGTGCTGGTGCTAAATGCCATGAAGAAAAATTAATAAAGAGAGGAGAATAGGGAGTGCAGTGTGGTGGGCTGGGTTTGCAAATTCAAAAGTGAGGCCAGGAAAGGAGCCCTGGGAGGAAATGACATTTGAACAGGGACCTGAAGGCAGGGAGGGAGGTGCTCTGCAGATGTCTAGGGCGAGACCCCCATGGGCAGATCAAGGGACACAGGCACCGGCCTTGAGTTGGGAGCAGCCTGGCATGTCCTGAGAGGGAGGAGCTGAACCAGGGAGAGCAGCGAGGCTTTGACTCAGTCTGCATGAGCGGATGATGCCTCTGGGGGTCTT
This sequence comes from Tarsius wallacei, assembly GCA_963574415.1. Taxonomy (NCBI): domain Eukaryota; kingdom Metazoa; phylum Chordata; class Mammalia; order Primates; family Tarsiidae; genus Tarsius; species Tarsius wallacei. The sequence goes on from CAUYQG010177236.1 coordinate 16,978, forward strand.
GGGGGAGGAATGGCAGGACCAGACTTCTGTTCTAAAGGGATGCACTGGCTCAGGGTGGAGGGTGGAGCAAAGACTGAGGGTGGAGGCAGGAGGCAAGGCAGGGTGGCGGTAGTAGCCCCGGGAGAAGTGGTGGAAGCGTGGACAAAGTGGCGGAGGAATTGAGGCATCCAGGGTGGGATGCTGAGTCTGTTTCCCAGGTGCAGGCCACAGGGTGTGGTGAAGGGCTGGATGTGAGCTTTGAGAGAACCAGAGGATTCAGGGTGATTCTGAAGTCTTTGTCCCATAGGATGGTCAGGCTTCAGCTGCCTTGGATGGAGCAGTACTTTTTGGATACTTTCAGCTTGAAGTGTCTTTGGGGCACCACGTGTATACAAGAATCTGGAGTTCAAGTCCAGACTGGTGAGACACATTTCCAAGTCCTGGTAGTACCGGTGACACTCACAGCTATGACAATGGAGGGGACCCCCTTGGGCGGTGTGGTCCAGCATGGCAGCCACCAACCACACCTGGTTCCTGAGCTCTTGAAATGGGGCCGGTGAGCACGGAGATCTGCCAAAAGAACCACGAGCCCACCAGGTGTGGAAGACTTAGGAAAAAGAAATGTAAAATGTCCCACTGATAATTTTTATACTGCTTATATGTTGTAATGATAATACTTTGGCTATATTGGGTTAGATAACATCTATTATTAAACTCAATTTCACTTGTCTTTTTGTACTTCTTAAACGCAGCTACTAGACAATGCGAGTTGTGTCTGCGGATCACGCTGTGTCTCCACTGGACAGAGAGGGCCCAGGGAGTGAAGGGGTCCTAGCGCCGAGCCCTGGCAGCACCCAACATTTAGAGATCAGGGGGATCTAGCAGAAGAGATTGGGAACAGAAGGAGGAGAAGGAGGAAGGGAAGGAGGGTAAGGAGCTTTAAAAACTGTGGCATTACAGATGCACAGGCTGTGTTTGGAAAACACTGATGCCCCAGAACATCCTCTCTGAACGTTTGTGTTCCCGTCTTTAAAATGGTGCCGTTCTCATAGATGTATTGTGAACGTTGAAGGAGAGCCAGCGAGT
>CAUYQG010177237.1:0-34717 GCA_963574415.1 Tarsius wallacei
TAAGGGGTTTAAGGTTATTGATCATTAGAGGCATTGTGATACTAGGAAAGATTGTTATGTTATTTTTGGGGAACACTAATCAAGCATGGGGAACAGTAAGACAATTCTGGGTTTGTTCTTCCTCGTGCCTGAGGAAACACCTGGTGGGTAAAGGAGGGGGGGCGCCCCTCATCCACCTGGCTTTGTGTTCACATGAAATTCATGATTTAGCCTGTGAAAATTTAGGATAAAAAGCTTGCGGTGTCTCCCATTAAATGGCTTCTGCTCAATTCGTTGAACAGTGGTCCATTCTTTTTCTTTCTCTTTCCTTTTCTTTCTTTCTCTCTATATCTATCTCTTCTGCAGAACCGGCTCCTGCACTAGACGGAAGTCCAGGGTATTGGCTCCTGCACTAGACGGGAGTCCAGGAACAATTGCCGATGCCGCCACACCGCTCAGGGACCCTAATCCCTCCGCGGGGCTGGTCCCTCGCACTTGACAAACTGATTCTAAAGTGCATATGAAAAAGCAAAAGCCAAAAGATGGGCAAGACATTCCAGAAGAACAGGGTTGGGACTTGACCTAACACACATAAAGAATCATTATGAAACTATAATAATTAAGATTGCATGCAGTGGTGTATTCTGGTTATACAGGTCCTGAAGTATATGTAACTTGGGCACACTTCTACAGAAAATGATACAAAAGTATAAATATTGAATTAGATGCCCATGCAAATGGAGAGTGCTGAAATGAGGAGGAGATGCTGAAGTTTAAGCTTCTTTAGTTTCATGGTATTTCCATATCTAGCTACATGGTAATGGCTCTGGAATAAACAAAGATACCAATGAAATTGATCTGAGAGTCCAGAAACAGATCCATGCATATACATGGACACTTGATTCAAGACTGAGATAGAGTTGTAGAACTGCTGAGAAAGGATAGACTTTTTAATGCTGGAATAATTAATTCATATTATTCTGGAGGCTTCCTCATACCATAATCCAAAATGAGTAGATCGACAAAATAGGGCATATACTTACAATAGAATATTATTTGGTAATCCTAAGTAATTAAAAACTTAAATGTAGGAAGCAAACATATAAAACATGGAGAGGGAAAATATTTTTTAAATATCTTTATCATATCAGGGTAAGGAAGACTTCTTAAAACACAAAACATAAAAACCATAGAGAAAAAGATTTTAAAACTGGGCTATATTAAATTAAGAACTAATTTGCATCAAGAAACAATACAAAGATGGTAAAGAAACAAAATACAAATTAAGAGACTATACTTTAAAATACACTTAGTTGTCAAAGAATTAATATCCAGAATCTATTATATTGTATCATTATATGATACATATTTCTTTCATATTTTAACATCTCTTTGATTAGGATGCATCTTACAAGCAACAGTGTGTCACAATTTAATTGTTCGTGTTTTTCTTTCTTAGTCATAAATAAAATAGCAGAACCTCTTACAATAAGTGTTCTCCTAAATCCAGTCAAATATACTATAAAGAACTACAGATCACCACACAAAGAAAGGTTCACAAAACTCAATCAAAAATGGGCAGAATATTTGAACAGGCACTTCACCGAAAAGATAATTTGAATAGCCTTTAAATATGTGGGGAAAATGCTCAGCTTCATTAGTAATCAGGGAAATGCAAATTAAAACTATAATGAAATACCGCTTCACACTTGCCAGCTTGCCAAAAATTACAGACTTGACAACACCAAGTGCTAGAGAGAATGTAGAACAACTAAAATGCTTCAAGTCTGCCACTGGGAGCATAAATTTGTACAATTACTTTGGAGAACATTTTGGCTTTTATCTAGACTAAGGTGCACAAAACCTATGACTCAGCAATTCCAATTCTAGATTCATATTCAAGATAAACTTGCACATTTGCACAGGGGACATGTGCAAAGTATGTTCATAACAGCACTATTTGTGATAGCAAAACCTAGAAACAACCCATGAGGATGGATAAATAAATGTAGGGTAGTCTCAGAATAGAATGATGTGCATCAATGAGAATAAATGAATGACTGACTGACAGCTATACTCACTTTCAAGGAACAACTTCATGAACCAAAAAAAAAAAAAAGCAAGTTGCCAAACACTCATAGTATGACTCCTTTTATAAGCAATGAAAAGCATGCAAAATTGAATAATATATTATTCAAGCCACAAGTACACATTTTGAAGCCATAAAAAAGTAAGGTAATCATGGACACAAATTCAGAACAATGATTGTTTCTAAGGATAGAGGGAAAGAGAAGGGGAGCAACACCTCCAGGTTTTAGGGCTCATTAAAATGTTCAGTTTTCAAAGCACGGTTGTTAGCACACTTATGCTGCTTGTATTGTCCTTCTTTTTACTCTACATATATTTTGTAAGTGTTCTTTCAGCATTTACTCAATATTTGATTTCTTACATAAAAAAAAAATCAAGGTCTTCACATCTAACCTGTTTCTCTACTGAGATATTGTACAACCCAGGTGAAAATCAATTATAAGTACATTTTACTCTCTAACATCGATGACAGAGTTCCCAAGGAAAGACTTAAGGCCAGTGTACTCTTTCAAAGAAGGCAGGAAGGTCTGTATGCATACTGGAAATATCTTGTTTAAAATAGAACATATAAAAAATGTTTTGGGGCTAAATGGGATAAAGAGTTATGTAGAAAATTTACTTATGTCGACAGATTTGAATACTCATGATGGCAGATGAAATGTTTATCTAGAATGAACTCATTAAAGACGGACGTTCTCATAGTTTCTTTCCATACCCAATGGAAAGCACCTCCACTTTGGAGAACACTCACCTTTACCCATAAAAAGTAACAAAATTACCTGCATCTCTCAACAACTCACTAATTCAGATTTCCCAGTCGTGTTCTCCCCTCACTGTTCTTCATTCAGCCCAGAAGTCAACTTTTGACAAATATGTTCAGAAAGAAAATTTCCATAAAGAAAAACTAAATCACAGAGAAAGGTTCTGAATAGTATAATTGTGTACCAGTTTTCATGCAGAATGCTGGAGATGAATCAGAGGGCAAAACCAGACAGGGCCCCACACTTAGGAAGTTTACAACCTAGTGGGGGAGACAGTTGTTAATCAAAGAACCACTCGAATCAAAATTCAGTGATGATGGAGATAAGTGCCACATGGTGTTGTGAGAGCATAAAATAAAGAGGAGTGGCCCGGTCAGGGACGACTGAACTGAGCTATGAAGGAAAGGTATGCATGATCCAGGCATGTGTGTTGTGTGGGCGAGGGAGCAGTAAGAGGTGATGGGAAGAAAATTCCAGGCAAAGGGACTAAATAACAGCAAAGGCTGTAAAGCAGAAATTGCATGTGGTTTATAATCAATAATCACACCAAGGAGAAATAAAAGATAACAATCATAAATAAGTATACAGTAGTTAGCTCAGGTGAGTAAACCATGTGTTAAGTTATGGAACAGATTATAGCTGTTTCTCATCCAGACTTCAGTAACCAAAAATAATTTTTTTATTTAACTGGCAATACTTACTTTCTGGTTTCAGTTTAGATTATACCTGGGAAAATGTGGATATTTACATGGTGAACTCAAGAGTAAAATGTAAAAACAATGGGAAAGAAAATCGATGGATTTAAAAATTGTATTATCACATTTAACATCTGAAAGTAATCTCACTCAAACACACAAAGCCTAACTTCATTTGTTCAACACTTCGTGGAAATATAGTCACTCATTCATTCATTAAATATTTGATGAATGTCCAATGTGTGACAGACAGATGATAGCTAAGAGGAACATACACATGAGTGGATATGACACTCCCCTCAAGAGCTTGCTGTTTCTTAGTGAATTAGTCAACCAAGGGAGAGTCACATGGAAGACTGTGGAAGGGAGAAGAAAGTAGGAGATTATTGGGGTTTGATATAGCCTTAAAGATTTGGACTATTACAGGTTGTGTTAAAGGCAAAAAATACACAGAAAAAAGAAAGCCTATTGAAAACATGCAGAAAAACCAACAACTGTTGAAAAAAGAAAATGTAATCATGATATCATACTTGACTCTGAAGTGTAAAATATTCAGATACTCATAATAACGTAATCACGTCATTACTAGAACCAAGAAAAAAACTATTTTTAAAGAATGGAGAGAGAAGGAATTGGGAGTATAGGGGTCATAGTAAAAAGAAAATAAGTAATTTCTACTGTTGATAAACCAATAAATAACAATAACTGTATCAAGGAAAAGCTTTAAAATGTTACTTCTGTGAGGTGGAACTGAGAGACGATTGCAAGTGGGCAGCTTCTACTGCCTTGCACTATAAGCCCCTTTCCAGTCTCTGACTTTTTTCATGATGTTCATCTTTTATGACTGACCTGTGAACAACACGAGGATTAGGGGTATTGACTCCCTGCATAGTCAAAAATCCACGTATGACTTTTGACACCACCAAAACTTGACTAATAATAGCCTACAATTGACCAGAAGCTTTACCAATAACATAAAACAATTAACACATAGTTTGTATATGTATTATTTACAATATTCTTACAATCAAGTAAGCTAGAGAAAAGAAAATGTTATTCAGAAGTTCAAAGGGAAGAGAAAATAAATTTAGCATTCATTAAGGGAAAATGGATCATTTTAAACGTCTTCGTCCTTGAGTAGGCTGAGGAGGAAGAAGAGGGGTTGGTCTTGATGACGCAGTGGTGGCAGAGACAGAAGAAAATTCACATATAAATGAACCCACACAGTTCAAAGCCGTGTTTTTCAAGGGTCAACTGTACTTTGATCATTTTTAAATGAATGCTATTTTTAAGAGAGACTATTACAATGCAAGGTCTGTAGAATCTTATAAGCTACGGCATATAAACAAACAAGCAAGCAAGCAATTACAAGGTGATCAAGGTAGGGACTAGAAGGAAGAAAGAAAGCAGGGGTCCATAAAACACTGTTTGAAACTCCTGCTCTAGGGATCAGCCCAAGTGTGCCCCAGCTAAAGAAATATAATGTGATTGCACCCATCTTCACTGAGAGCCCTATAATTCCACTGTCCCCTTACTTTTCTATCTGGTGAGATTTTCACAGGCCCAAGCTCTTGGAATGGCTGCTCTGCTGCATTACCATAACTGTGTGCCCGCTCTGCATGTTTCCTCAACAACTCTGACGACATTTTCCAAATGTGAAACACACAAGCTGGCACAGCAAAGAGGCTGGCATGTAAAACCTGCCACTTTTCTCATCTCACTGCTGTCTTCTCCCAAAAAATCACCATGTAATCCAATTCTGTCTCCCACTTTCTGCAAAATGATAAGTTCACCATAAAAACAAAAATGTAAGCTTTTGGAGGAAAGTCGCTGCACATGTGCTGTTGTTCTGGAAAGTTCTCCCAGGAGACATTTGTTCTAAAGACATTTCCTTCTTTGTGAAAGGAAGGCAAAGATAGGTTAATTCTTAAGATGCTGATGGCCAATTCAGCCTCCTCCAGAGAGCAATGCAGTCACTCACCTGTCTTGGGGAAATGTGTGCATTTAGAGTGAATCTCTCTCCTGGATTCTGTAGATGAAAAGCCATTTACCTCTGGGTGATTCTGAAGTATCTATCACGCCACTCACCGTCTCCCATTTATTCTGTTTCCTTCGGGCCCAGAAGCATTCATGAAAAGCTATTGATCATGTTGAACATAATGCTGAAAAGGTTACTAAAAGTCAAGGGGACCCTGCTATCAAGGGGCAGGAAAACCAGCCAGACTTCCAACTCAATCAAGGATTTATCTTCAGAAAAAGATGCTGTATAATGGCAAGGGCTACTTCCATTCTGCTCAAAGGAAAGGGAGTACTGGCTCACCTCTGCCCAATGCCAAAACGTCCCAATGAGGGAACCTGATAAGAGGTTGGAAAGTCTTGCTTCTTTCTCTTTGTAGCCTCTAAGTGACTAGCCAATCTTTTTTTTTTTTTTTCTTTTCAACTTAACACCACTGTATTCCAGCTTAAGAGTCGGCTTTATCCTACAGAGATGTGATGAAGAAGATAGAAGAGGATATGAACAGGTCTCTGGGAGTGGAAGGGGTGGTCACAGTTACTCAGGGTGAGAACAAAACTTGCTTCAAAGATGTCCGAGTTTCAAAATGTCAGGTTCTGGGCAGGCAAGGAAGGAAGCTTGATCTATATTTTCTTTGCAACGAACTGTTTGTTTTCTGCAGTCAAAATGCCTACCAATACTACCAGGGCAAGTTGCTAGAGACATCACAACATTCAGAGCGAGAAGGCATTAAAGTATAGGTACAGTTGCCCCTCGTTATCTGCAATTTTGCTTTTCACTGTTTTCGTTACCCCCTGGTCAACCGCAGTCCGAAAATATTAAATGGAAAATTCCAGAAATAAATAATTTATAAGTCTTAAATTGCATACTGTTCTAAATTACATGATAAAATCTTGTGCCATCTTGCTCCATTCATGAGTCATTCCTTTGTCCAGCATATCCACGTTGTATACACTACCCACTGTCTACTTACTTAGTAGCTGTCTTGGTTATCAGATCAAAAATATATAGTATATATACATTCAGTACTATCTGTGGTTTCAGGCATCCACTGAAAGCCTTTGAAACATAAGGAGACCTACTGTAAAAGAAAACAATTAAGGTAGCAATATGTTTCGTAAAGTGAACGGATGCACCCAAGTCCTGATTTCAGCACAGAGCCCTCATCCCTGGGAGGCCTTCCAAGCATCCTCTTTCATCACTCAGTCTGATTCAGGGAATTAAGACATGACCATCAGAAGAGCCTGGACATTCCTCATTCAACCAAAACAACTTAAGAGGACGTTAGATTCCCTCGCCTTCTCAAAAGCTGACCAACATTTCTTTTCATTCTCTCACTCATCGGACAGTTCTCCATAGGATGCCTTCCCATGGGCACTTCCCTTTACCCAGAACACTTTCTGCTCTTTATGTGCTGACCCTCAGATACTACTGATGTATCATGTCCCTCCAGGAAACCTAGCCTGACCCCCATGGAGACAAGCACCCCAGTATGTGCTCCATAGCATCCCATGCTTCCTTAATCAGAAGTTTTGCAATACTTGCCAATCTCTCCGTTGAGGCCCCACATTCCAGAAGGGGAGCAATCATGTCTCTCAGTCAGGTCTTGGCGTATAATAAACGTTTGTTGAATGAATTAATGTTTACTACAGAATGACACTCACCTGATGCTATGAAAGTACACAGATAAACTCCTTCCCGAGCTCAGGGTCAGACAGCTGGGATGAAAGATAGCAAGCAAATACATACCAATGTGCCAGGCACTGTTTTAATTGTATTACATGATTTAACTCACCCATTCAATTCTCACTAGGACCCTATGAGTCAGTACTACTACCATCTACATTTTGCATATAAGGAAACTGAGGCACAGAATATCTTGCCTAAGCTTCCATAGCTAGTAGGTGGCAGAGGCAGGCTAAAAGCATAGTCCTTAACCACTTTGCCACTTTGCCATGCTACCTCTCCAGTCCCCAAATTAGGACAATACACAGTACAATATATACTCAACATGTGCCTAAGTGAGGTGTACAGTGCTCCAGGGGATGGGGGAGAAGTTAACTTCCATCAAAGAAATTTCTGAGGTCAGATTTTAGCAGCTCTCCTCATCCTCCCCCCTCCCCCGCCTCACAGATTCTGCAAGCAACCTATTTTGGAACTAGTTCAAAGCCTCAGAAGCAATCAACACCCAATCAAATTCGGTGCCCAAAATGTAAATGGAAAGTTGAGGACCTAATTCTAATAAATTTCAGCATTTGACCATAAATTGCTCTGTGAGTAGAGCTGGTAAAAATCCTTTACCTCCCATAATGAGAGAAAATAAGCTTGCTAAATATTACACACGGCATAACTTGACATAAAATATTTTGTAAAAGAAAGGCCTCTTGTCTTAACCTCTATATTTATGGGTTTAGAAATTGAAAAGTTTTAAAAGGAGAGTTTTTTTTTTAATGTTTGGCTTTTCTTGTCTTTCATCACTTTGAAAATCAAGTGGCAATTCATGGCTATAATGGGTAGTTCACAGTGTGCCTTCCAGAGAAGATAAGGAAGAAGGAGGCCTTCATATTTGGTATTCATATGTTCCTGCAGGGCAGGAGCCCGTGACCTTGTGACCTGCACTGCTAATGGGGAATACCAACGCCTTCTCACTCTCGGTCCTTCTCCCTCCCTCCTTCCCCCATTTTCCCTCACCCTCAGCATTTTGAAAAGACAATGAAAGCACTCCTGGGCATCTGGTCTCCTTACCCTCATCCTACTAACAGCTCATTCTGTCTTTGAAGAGGTCAAAATGTATCATTTTGATAAAAATCACTTTCATACTTCCCTCAGAGCAGCTGAGGGAAACTGAAGAAAGGGGATTCTACTGGGTGGAAAATAAGAGAGAAGCTGAATTCCACGATGGGCCAGTCACTGTGTTTGGGGTACATGGTCAGAGTCTCTGAGAAAAATCACCCATAAGTAACCTTATAAAGTAGAAATCTTTAAATTGAGGTTTTTAGGCTTCAGTACTTCTAACGTTTGCTCGTTCTTCCTCATTAATTCAAACTTCCAGAAAAACAAAAAGGGTACTTATTTTCTCCTCCAGAGAAGAGTGTGATATCCTCAGGAAAGGACAAATGTTTACTTGGTAGAATTACTACAGCATTTTGATATGAAGAAACTCAAAACAGAGGGAAGCGGTCAAAATGGACCTAGCACTGAGATTTCCCTTGAAACAGTCTGCTCTCTTTTTTCTGGGTAAGTTTCACTCTCTGAGAATACTATTCCTCTTCTTCCAAAACCCATCCCAAGAAAACCACTCCTTTAAACTTCCATTCTAGACTGTCAGGCAGAGACCATCATAACCACGGTCTCTGATTAAGGAATCTGCTAAGCTTCCTTCCATTGTCCACTGAACTAGCTAATCACCTCTGTCCTGGACTGTAATACATTCTCCTAAGTGTTACTTTCCCTCAGTGCCATCACCTTCGTCATCATCATGACTACCATTTGCAGAGTGCTGTGCTAACAGGCTTCACTTCCTACATGCATTGTTTCATTTACTCTTCACAGAAGCCTGGTGCGTGTACCCATTGGTACAGAGCCTCTAAGAGATTAGGCTGCTTAGGATCAGGATTCAAACCCAAGGCCATGGTTTCTAGCACCCTAAAGGCATTCAGCCAGACTTCGGTGGTATCCACCTCTCAGAATCTGACGGGGTGGGTGGTAATTTAGGAGACTGGGAGGGACAAAGTAAAACCTGGTCTCCTCTTCATTGTAGAGGAAGAAATAAAGGCAGCTGGAAAATCACAAAGTCCCCAAGCAGAAAGATAGCTTAGCAGCTTTCCTCAAACTTCATTGTACAAACAAATCATCTGAGAACCTTGCCCAAATGAATATTCTGAATTAGTGGGTCTGGGCAGACCTGAGACTCTGCATTTTTAATCAGTTCCCAGATAATGCAGACGATGCTGGTCCATGGACCAAACTTTGAGTTGCAAGAACTTAAAGGACATCTACTTCAACCTCCTGCCCAAAGTGTGATTATTCTACACAGACTCTCCGAATCTGGGGGTAAGGGGGAAGGTTGGGGACCCAGCAGCTCAGCTCCTAGAAATATGAGACCTTCGCTTCTGAAATTGAATGTATTCTTATACCAGCAGATCAATAAGTGCCTGAGGAATGAAACAGCAGAACATTCCACCGTCTCCCTATGAATGAGTTGCCTACCTGCATTCCAGTTGATGTTCAGGTAGCATCAAAATAAGACTAGGAATAGCCCCAAAAATGCATTTGGTAATGGAAAAACACACTGATCCTTAACTTGTGTTGTGACACATGAAGCTTTAATTATTTACAAGTTCTTAATGCCTGATTCATAATTAATACCAGAATGCACTTCTCTTCCTGGCTGCTCCTTGATTGCTGCCATGGCTCTGGGATTAGCATATCAAGATCAAATTCATCTTTTCTTAGGAAACCCATGAATATGTATCCGGCTCATTGAAGGAGAAGTTTAGAATGCAATTTGCCAAAGCATTAAGGAACTAATAGGAAAGGAAATTGATAATGGTCACCTTCTTAATTTGAATTAATTTCATTAAATTTAAATTAAAAATTAATATAGCTGGAAAGTTTAAATGGGTCCTTCCCACACTGACAAAATGGCAAAATTGTCTGCAAGTTTTAAAATGTCCCTTGTGAAATGATTAGAAGTAATTCCAGCTTTGTCCATAATTGTGCAATTTGTTAAAACATTCAGATTGTCCCCGAAATTTTACCTTCTAGACATCCAGAACAGCAATAGCTCTCACAAAACCTACTCTTCTCAGAAGGAGAATTAGTGGCCCTAGTGACCCAGCCTATACAAACACTGCCTTTGTCCCTGATTCCTGACCTATAGACAAACTGCTTTCACCCTCAGAACCCAATGAAAGATGAAGCAGATGTTTTAAAGTATATCCATGGCTTTCTTACTATGATCACCTTTCTGGGAAATGTGGAGGCTTTTCTCAATAACAAGTAGAGGATTTAGAAAAACAAACAACATTAATTTAGGCTTCTAGTTTGAAATAGGAAGGTGGATTTGCATTTTGAGTGTTTGTGTCTTGCCTGTGTTTTTACTGCTTCAGTTCAATGTCAGATTGTGGATTTTTGAATCTTCGAAGATTTCATTTCGGCAGCTTACTAATTCAACACTATAGACAGAGCCCGAAGAAACACAGGCTAGCTTGTCCCTCCATCAGCCCAAATCGACTCCAGTTACACAACATGCCTGGCGGCCTCACCCTTCTGTACCTTCGCCCGTGCTGAGGCCTCTGCCTAGACCATCCGCCTCCAGATTTTATTCCCCTTCCTCTTCTTTTCCTGACAATTCTCCTCTCACAAGACTCAATTAAAATGTCTCCTGCCCTTAGGAAACCTCCATGATCATGCAGTCCACCACCCACCCTGACAGCCCTGCTGGCTGCTCCGTGCCCCCCTGGCATTCTAAGCATATTTTCATGAAAATCACACTGTTTGCTTAGGGGTGCATCTGCCACCTCCGTAAAGGGCTGGGTCCCCCCAAAAAAGGTCAGCACTCATCCTGGCAACTAGAAATCACTTGGTGAATGTACGTTAGATCAAATAAATGAAAGAATGATTGAATGAACGACCAACTTGTTAGACTAATTATTTTGGTCATTGTCTTGGGCCAGATCAGGTCCACACTGGTCATCCAAAATCCACTATCCCAGGATCACTGGTCATGTTTGGACCCCAAGCCCTGGGAGGACACAAACTACACTTGTAGACCCCATGCCTAACACATGCCTTGCACATTCGAAATGTTCAATAAATATTTTCAAGTGAATGAATAGAAGGGTCAACGATAATCAACCTCCAAACTGGTCAGAACGACTGGCCACAGAGAAACACCCCACAGCGATCCTCCCTGGCATGTCACACATCTTGTGTCACACATCTTGCTGCATGTCCTGTGGGGCCTCCGTCAGTGCCCACAGGGCCTCCATCCTACCCGCAGTGCCCACGCTGTGACTCCTGATCTCTCTTCTCATGCTTTTTCCCCGAAAAGAGGCCAGAGAGAGAAGGCAGCTTGTGATCACACCGCAGCAAATCACCTCTCCTTGGTTTCACTTCAGATCATTTCATTTTAAACAAAGCTTTCTGGGACCAAACAGCTACCTAGGGCTGCCAAACTGAACAGGTTCTCAGCAAATCCTGGAGGCGGCATTGAAAACACCGGGCCTGGCAAGCATCCAAACGGGAGCCACGTTCTAGTTTTTTAAAATTAATGGTGACGCTTACAGTCCTTATCAAGCTGCGGCTGCCTCTTGCCACCCTGCTGTCCCCACTCGTGGGCTTGATGTGCAGTGAGTTGACAACTCACAGAGAGGGGTGGCCTACTTGGAGCTCCACTCTGACAGACATCCCTGACAACAGCACCCTGGAATTGGGTCTTCAGTCCCTACCACTTGTGATTTGAGCTCAATCTTCAGAGCAGGTGTCTGTGTTCCCTTCGTCAGGGAAAGCTGTGTAGTTCACCGTGTCATCACCAGCCTCGGCCAATCTTGTCTTCAGAATTCCAGCAAGGTAGCTGGAAGACTCTTCCTGAGGCAGTTCTGTGTGCCTGAGGAATGAAACAGCAGAATTGCCAGAACATTCCACCATCTCCCTCTGACCTACTGGGTCTGTGGCAGAACCAGGAGGGAGCCCTGGTCCTGCGGGTGCCCACCTGTGGCACTATTCAGGGTGCTGGAGTCAGACCATTTCTCTGTAGGACTTTTGGGGGCCCTTTTCTACTGTGGCCAGACTAAAAGACAATGACTCTGACACAGTCTCGAACTCAATTCAAAGGTCTCCTGCCCTGTGAACCTTTCCATGACCAACTCACCATCACAAGCCTTAGCAGCAGAGTGAGTTACCTCCTGCTCGGTGTCATCCTTGGTATTCAATTCAGGATCTCACTGTAATTACACCATTTGTCTAGGGGATCTCTGAGAAGACTGAAGAGTGACCTCTGAAAAGCCAGAAACATTCATACACTCCTCCACCATCAGGAAGCTCCACAAGTGGGACCCCACATGCTGTGTCATGCTTCACATCCGGGGACCACTCCTCTGCTTAGGGGTCTACCCCTCCCATGTCACAGTCATTTTACCTTGACCAGATCTGTATCAAAATAAGAGAGAATAAAAGAGGTGTGGGGACAGGGGTAGATCCTCTGTCCTTAAGATTATACTGTAGTCTCATTCATAAGCGAAACTTAAACAATTATAATACTATAAGAAAGGGACTAGCAGTAGTGGGAAACTGTCAGGGGAGGGGAGTGGGATTGGAAATTGAGGGAAACTGCTAGGGGAGGGAGGGGCATACCTCATCAACACGGGTACCTACATAATCAATGTTTGTATACCTAACCCTGAATTGTACCCCACATCTTTATAATACAAAAAAAAAAAAAGATTATACTGTAGGAAAAGCCCAGACCCAGGAATCCTTGGGATAAGCTACATGTGAGACATGAACTATGACTTCCTCAGCTCCTGTTCCCTGCTGCAGATAAGAAAATGAAGGCCAGCTCATCTCCTCGGTATGTCTATCAACAAACATTGCCTGAAGCTTATGAACCAGCACTGCATGAGGCACAGGAAAGATTCAGGGAGCAGAAAAGAAATACAAGACATGGTCTACATTCACCTTAAATTCTGATTCAGAGTGTAGGTGCAAGAGGAGACCAGGATGGGAAAATCTCCATGAAAGAGATGAGATTTAATGAGTCTTGAAGACTAAATCAAATGTAGGTAAGTAGGTGCTGATGGGAGAGACAAGGGCGATCCAAGTCGGATGAGCAGCACATACAGAGGCAGGAAGGAGGTCAGTGTGTGCAAGGAACAGATTCACCAGCTTTTCCTCCATTGCCTTTCTCCCTTGGTACTTTTTTTTCTAGGGCAAGGTGGGGAGTATAGCTCCCAGTTCCAATAAAAAATGGTCAAAACAGAAATCCAGAAAACTGCAGAGTCTTCCTTGTGGGCAGCTAATAATAAACCAGCACTCTAATGCTGGATGGATAGACATTGGATATTTATAACTGTTAGATGGATAAGCTGGGCAGCGGTGTACTTCTGAGGAAGTATCTTGATTCTGCCCCAAGTGGGGACAGGAGCAGGCCTGGGTGTGCTTGGGAGGTGACACTCCTTCTCTTCATGTTCCCTTGTCTAATACAACCAGGTGGCAAGGTGCCAGCACATTTGCTGCCCATCAGGAAGGACATTTACAGGCATGTGTTTTTATTTTCTTCCCTAGTAGGTTTGAGGAGGTCAATGAAGGTCAAGAAACCCCCTAAAACCAGAGCCCCCGTCTGTACCAACACTGATTCAGCGGAGTCCCCAGAGCTGCAAGGACTCTGAACCTTCCAGTTGCATGTTGGAGAAGAATAAACAGAAAGCCAAACAAGACTCTTCCAGTAAAAATGAGCGCCCAAAAATGAGTTCTCTCACACAAACCATTTCTCCTGGTAGAACATTATCAGCCTCCGGACCTTGGCTGAAACCGGGTACCTTCACTGTCAATTCACAAAATACAATTATCCGCTGTCTGGTTTTCTGATAGCAATTCTTTTGTAGCTGAAAAATGCAACTGTTGAGTCCACTCTCGAGAAACCTCGATGCCAGCAAACAGAGGGCCCAGCAGCCGGCAGCTCATCAGACTCCAAACCCATTTCCCCAGTGCCTTGGGAGTGAACTGAGAAATTTGCACTTTCAGGGGAACACTGGGAGATTAAACACTGAAATAATCATCCTCCCCAGTGCTGGGAAAAGAAATGTACGTCCTGTCTTGCTTTTAGGCATTATTTCCTAAAAAATCCTTGAGTCGTCATGCAGGAATGGGCTAGGAAGCCCGGGACGGGAGTCTTGGAAAAATTCGCTGCCTTTCTCTCATCCAAATAACATCAAAATCCATTCATTATCTCTCTTCCCTGGTTTATGGGTTCGTAATTCCCACCAACAAGGCTGGGAATCCTGGACCCCATTCTGTCGTGAGCCAGAGAGGAAGAAATACTCTCCCGGGGAGCCAAGTGCTCTCTTGTGAGAAGTAAATTACCTCTTCTGCAGTGCAAAATGGTTGGGATCCTACCATTTGGGCCCAGGAAAACACCCCCTCGGGAGCAATCTGCTCAACCACACGTGATAAATTCAGTCTATTTTTAAACTATTCTCTCTGGCGCGTCTGAGCAAGAGCCCAGGTGAAGAGAACTAGCCAAGGCACGCCAGCCAAGTTAACTTTTCCCTCTGTTTTGCCTGCTTCTTCCCAAGCACTCGCTCCACACACACCCCCACCTTGCTCTTGTTCCTAGGTCTCTCCTCCTTCTTCCCCAATTCTCTCCCTTCCTGGCTTTCCAGTCCTCCCCAGTCTCTTTCCCCTTCACTTTTCCTGTTATCACTCTCCTTCCCTGATTCTCTCTCTCCACTCCCACTCGCCTCCCCTGAAAACGAGTCACAGTCAACAGAAAGCTCTGACTTTTCGGTACAAATAAATAGGACCAAAAAAAATTCATCAGGAATAAACAGGATCTCTTCTTAATGCACAGTTTAAACCTTCCAAGGCTTAATAAAAATTTGGCACACATATGGCGTGTGAAGCTTGCATCTCTGCATTATAAATCTGACATCAACTCACAGATATAATGATTTTGGCTCGCTGCCTTTCTAAAAGGAGACAAAATGTTTGCAGTCATTATTGGCATTACTGTCTAACAAGAGAAAGGAAGACTCTAATTATGACTAGACAAATCATGAGCAAGGTTCATTTCATTGCAATCCTGGAAAAACAATGCATCGGGGACAATTAATGAGGGCAAGAGGTGGATAAAAGAGAAATGTCTTTAATTTGCTGACCATTCTCCGTTGCTCTTCCAATCTGGCCACCCTGAATTATGAGCTTCCTGGCCATATTGATGTCCCCAAACTTTCCCTGTCCAATGTCCCCCTTGTGCTACCTCCCCTGCTCACTCCAGAGAGGCATCTAAAAAGTACAGTGAACAAATTGAGGGAGCCTGAAAATACTCTCAGGAAAGTTCATGGTTTACAAGAATCTGGAAAAAAATCCCTTTGTCAAGAGGGTGGTAATACCCTCGTTTCTTAGTTTTATAAATTCCACTTTTCATGTATCCAATTTTCTTAAAATAGCCTTGTTACTACTTGTCTCTAAGGCCACATCCACACAGGCAAGGCAGCAGTGTTCCCGAAGCAGGAGACTCACCGTCCAGGATCCCAGCTAGGAGGGAGAAGTAGGGGTCACAGTCTGAGATCTTGCCACAGCCCATGGCCATCGGAGGCTGCAAAGCATTTGCATTTCAGGGAAAAAGTGCCTGGTTTGGTCCCTGCAGCCTGGCTTTTGTGATACCAGAACTGTCCCCGAGATAAGAGAAACAACTTAAGAATATGAGCCCCAAACACAGACAGCCTTTCCCGCTCTGTTCTCTGCTTTCTGGCAGGTGCTAAGGAACCCCATCCAAGAACCCTAGAACACCCATTTCTCAGACTTCCTTAACTCCAGACCTAATTTCCAGCCTCATAAAAGCCCCACCTTAATGCCACCTGGACCCATTCCCACTCCCCACAGTGGCAATCTGGGATTTGAGGGAAGGAGCTATATTAAAGATATAAACAATAGACACTATCTTGGCTTCAAGGGAAAGAAGCAAAGGAAAGAAGGAAGGGATGATAAGTAGATGTTCAATCTGATGGCCTGTCTCAATTAAACCCTACAAACTCTTTAGTCAGTGGGTGACAAACACACAAAATACAGTACTGTCTCTGAAGATCTCAGAGTGCCCAGCATTCTGTGATCTCCACACTGTGGACACAATCAGCACTTTCTGGGGTGATCCTGGAGATAAACATACACTGGTTGCTTGTTAATTTGTGGATGAACCAGGCTGCTAACAGCCTGCCTAATCTCTTCTAAGACACTCTGACATCCTTTAGTGAAAACCCAAATGACCAGTACTAACATCTGCTACCACTCATTTGGGCTGGTAAGGAGAAGATGCAAAATAAAATTGCCCAGCATCACCTGGGATCCCACACCTCCTCCCAGTTCTCTCAGCCTGGCCTCACTCTGGCTAAAAGAAGGCTTTAAGATCGACGATGATGAAGTTTATCCATCTGCCTTCCCAGTTGCCCATTGGCATGGAGAATTAGCCAGAGGCCGCTCATCTACATAACTGTCTAGGGATCCACAAGTTTATTTATTCCACTAGGCACACAGTATGCACCTGTATAAATGGGAAGAAAAAAATGCATGACTTTTTCACTGAAACAGACAGCACTTTTTGATAATAAGCTTACATGTGACAGTGGTAGCTTAGAGTCAATATTGGACTTAGTGTTTTAGAACTGTCTTCCATTTGAACAATAATAAAATCTTATTAATTTGAAACTCTAAGGACCAGGAAACCTTCACCAGCTTAACTCACTTTGGAGAATCTCATATTTTTGCTCCAGAAAGAATGGGGCATCAGGCAGCCAGGAAGAACAGTTGCCTCCAATCAAGCATGATTTTGAATAACCAATATTGATTTAATGAGGTTTTACTTTATATCAGCATTTCAGCCGGCACTATTATAGCTGCACAACCTTCAAGGTCAAGCCCAGAGGTTTACCCCTTACCTGAGGTGGAAAATAATGAAATCCATTTTCCCCTTGGGAAAGAAAAACCTATAAATCACATTTTCCACACCTCACGTGGCTGCCTCAAACGGCCCCACTTTACAACATGTCTATCTGTCACTCCTTCAGCGGCCTCAAGGAGACTCCATCGGGCTCTGGGGAGCACAGCAGCAGGAAGGAAATGACAACTTGGGCATCAGACTGACAGTTTGAGCATGGGCTGTGCTGCAGTAAGGCTAGGACTTCAGGGAAAGACTCTCAGTATCTCATCGTGGGTTTTTCCCCCCCGTAAGTAAAAATGAGCATGAACCGTGAGAATCAGTCAGCCTAAAAATGGGAGCAGCGTCAGAATACAAAGATTATTGGCTAGATGACTTCCCCACACTGCTCTTTATTTTCATAAAATCAGGACTGTCAGCTGCAATCCTGCCATTTTGAATTCCTATGTGTTGCCCTGAATCGCAATTAATGCAAAGATGTAACACCATAATACCAATTGGCAGTCTTATTTTATAGATTGTAAATCAACCATAGAAAGCAGGGTCATTATTGGAGTTAAATTCACACATCTTTACAGAACCATGGGGGTATGCAGGATGTTTCTGGGACCCAATATGCAAATGAGTCTCTGTGCCCTAGTCAAGGGGGAGATTTGGGGCTATTGCCAAGTCCTCTTCACAATGGATTCAGATCCAGGCTGAGCCATTCAGGGAATCAGAACTTCACCCCAGGAAAGAGGAGGAGGGCAGAGTTAATGCTTTGTGATATTGTAGGATCACACAGGTAGTTCCAGATTTCAACAGGAAAGCCGGTTCTCTCGACAGTTGTGCAACATCCTAATGGCCACTAGAGGGCGCAGCGGGGACGGGGCTGGGAGCTGCCCTCCACCTACCTGCTGACACAGAAAGGTGCTGGCCAGGGACCAGCGTGATGGAGAGCAACTCAAGACAAGAGATAACTGGGCTGTTGGGAATTGTGATGACTGGGCCACTGACATTTGAGTGGACATGGAGAAAAGTCGACAAGTCCCTGCCAGGGAACGGCTAAGTCTGGAGCTCAGAGAGGAGGAGTGGGATTTCAGCTGCCACAAAAGGCCTGTCCCAAGATGGCTGGTTAAGGGATCGCTGTTATGGACTCAAGAAAATTACTTCCTCACCTTTCCAGGTACATTGCCAAACACACTATCAACATGTACACGTGTGTTCATGTTTGTGAACTATCCTAATTTGTATATCCTAGACTCCACAGATGCATGGAGGACTGTCATTCAGGAGCCATAAACCCTAGTTGTCTCTGACACACCATCACCAGCCTGATGCTGTTTCCTGGCCCTATGCCTCTTTACCTCTCTGTCCACCAAAGCCTTCATTTTCATTCTCGCATTCTCACCCATCTCCTTTCTATCCATTAAGTGGTGGAAGAGAGAAGAGATCTGACCGGCCTCGGGGAGATCATCATCTAACCCTCCTTCCATTCCTCTTCCACTCAGTGGGAGCAGGAAGGGGAATCATGGGAAATAAAATTTGGAAAAACGTTTGGAGGCCAGAGAATGAAAAGTACTAAATGTCACGCCAAGGATTTTAGACCTCATCCCATGAAAATGGGAAGCAATGAAAGATTTCAAGCAGGAGATCTGGACCCAGCTTTGAGTTTCCAAAAGGTCTAGCAGCTAAAAAAAAAAATGTTCAACCCTATCAGCAATGTGATTAGAACTTCTAAATGGTGTTTTCCCTGAAGGATTGCCAAAGTTGTTTTTTAAAACAACAGTTAGTTTTGGGAAAGATTTCTTAAAATTAACAGTATCATCCCTTATCAACAGAAATGAAATCTAGTACATTCCCTGAGGTTAATTTTGTATATATCTTAAACACACAAAATATTGCATCCCCTTTGACCTGAGGATGGTACTCAACCAAGTGAGAAATGATGAAAACTGAATCTAATACAGAGACAGTGAGGTTAAAAAGACAACACTGGGAAAGGTTGATCCCAGAGACATAACCCATAAAATCCAGTAATCAATTGTTGGGGATAATAAATGAATATGACTCCAAGGGTTGTAGCCTAGGCAACCAGATCTATGTACATGTTTGTAAATTACAATAATTGAAACAGAAAGGAGAAATTGCAAGAGGGCAATCAAAAGTCAACTGTTGTACTTTGGGAGCATGAAATATGTAAGGGGAAACATCTGTGGAACACCCAGATGAAAAAGTCTAGCAGGATATGAAGATTGCTGGAGAGGGGATTTGGAAAGCATTTGTGATATTTAGGAAGAGTATCAAGTGGTAAAACTGGAAGTCATATTGATTTCCTGAGACCTAAAGAATGAAAGGCAAGTGAAGAAGTTGAAATCAAGGGCAGACCGTAGACTGGGGTACTAGCTTGAAAGAGAACAGAACCAAGGGAACGGGTTGCTGTGTCTAAGGTTTTCCAGTGGAAATACTTGCCAAGATTTTGAAACTGCCTGGCAGCACCCAGTGGGAGGAGAGAAAAAAGGAAAAACTTTTAAGAAACTAGGGGCAAGGTTTTCATATTTAGCAAACAAAACTGCAAGATACCCAGTTAAACTAGATCTCAGGTAAATAATAAGTAATTTTTTGCATAAGTATGCTCATGCAATATTTGGGACATGTCTACACTAAAAAAGAAAAAATGCTTACTGTTTATCTGAAATTCTAATTTAACTAGGTGTCCTATATTCTCAAACTCCTGGGCTCAAGCAGTCCTCCCAACTCAGCCTCCCAAAAGGCTGGGATTACAGGTGTGAGCCACCACACCCAGCCAAGGAGACCTCCTATATTCTCTCTTGCAATCCTAGGTGGGAGCCTAGAAAGGACAAGACTGGGAATGATGTGGGGTCTGTCTGCTCTGAGAAACGGAAGAAGAGAGAAGGAAAAGTTAAGAGAAAGCTATTTCAGAGGAAAACGCGAAGCTAGTGTAGGGAGCTCTGAAATCATGCCCTCTATTTTCTCAAAGATAAAGAACAGGTCACCTAGAGAATGTGGGCGAGTCAGAGGTCAGTATCAACTGTGGAGAATGGAAGTGAGAGCCCACAGGGAGAGGTCTACAATGAAACACTGAGGCCAGCTCTGAGTTTGTGTCTGTACCGGGCCAGGGGAATGAAACAAGACTCAAAGGGTAGCCAGGGCCAGGTCATGCTGAGCCTTGTAGGCTACGCCAGTAAGCTCACACTTCATTCTTTTCAGGCTGTGGGAAGCTAAGCTAGAGAGAGAGAGTACGTGTGTGTGTGTGTGTGTGTGTGTGTGTGTGTGTGTGTGTATGTGTTTAAACATCCTGTGGCTGCTGCATGAAGAAAGCGTGAGAGGAAAGCAATGGACACAGGATAACAGTGGGGTGACCAGGGTAATGGTTCAGGAGAGAGATGGCAGAGGCCTCTGGGGATGGGGGTGTGAGAGAGAGAGAAAGAGAGAGAGAGAGAGAAGAGAAGAGGAGACACTAAAGAGAAGAATCAACGCTTTACAACTGGTTGTGTTGGCCCCTAAAGGTTCACTGAAAAATCACTGACATGAGGCAGATTGTTTCATAGAAAATGCACCCAAATTTATTTGATGTGCATACACGGGAGCCTTCAGAATGAAGACCCAAAGATACAGGGGAAACTGCCCATTTTTATGCTTAGCTTCAGCAAAGTATGGACAGTTATCTAAAAACAGGATTGGACAAAAAGGGGGTGATCTAATGTTATTAGACTGAGTGGGGAAAGCCAGCAAGTCCTGTCTGGCATGCCTTCCTTCCTTCTGGGTGTGGGGCAGGACTTTCTCTAGAATAGGGGTCGTTGGCCGGACAATTTCTTTATGGTCAGTTTTTACGTAGAATATTTTTAGGTTTTATGACTGGCTTTTGGAAAAAGCATTTCTGGTTGACCTGCCTTGGAGAAGAAGGATTCTCATTTCCATGGCTGGCCTCAGGGAAGAATGGGACTGAGAAACGAGCAGACAGGAGGTCAGAGAAAAACTTTCATTTCTGAGGCTGCCTTCCTCTCATCTTAGGATGTCATATTCTGAGCCCCAACAATTGTATTTGGGGAAGCAGTTAGGAAAAGGGAGATAAAGAAGAGGTGTTCAAGATCATTCCCTAGCTCCTGACATAAACAAATGAGCAAATAAAGAACGTGGACATAAGGAAAATGAAAGAGGAGACTTAGCAGAAGAGACGCTAAACCCAGGCTTCTCCACACTGCTACAGCACCCTGAGGGGAAGCAGAGGGCATGGATCGTGGTACCCACAGTTTCTTGGAGCACTTGGGACCCAGCATTTCCCATTCACATCTGAGCTCCACACAGTTCTACAGGGAGGATGCTGTGATGCCCCTGTGACAGAATAATATATGGAATTCTTCATTGACTTTCTGTTTTGCTCTGGGTAGTTTGCTCTTTTTCACCTCTTCATCACTCCCAGTTCAAGCAGCTAGGCCAGTCAATACTTATTGCATTAGGGGGCAGATGAAACAGGTAGAAAGTAAGGAAAAGAAAAACTAGTCTGGCATTCCGTTCCAGAGATTCTATGTCCTCATAAGACTCAACAGGACCTTGGGCACAGGTTAAATGCTTGAATGGAGTGAAGTCTAAGAGCAGAGCCTTCCCTGGAGACTAGAAAAACTGTCTCTGGCTCCAGAGAGATATGATATAATGGATGTTGCTGAACCCTGAGAGCAAGTCCTGCTCTTATGAACCAGCAGAGCCCCAGGGAGGCAGCAAATCCTCAAGAGAGAAGCATGCAATGAGTCAGGACAAGGAATCTTAGCTGCGTCACAGAGATCTTCATGCCATAGAGTTACCTGAAAGCAACAACATTGCTGTAGGGATCTCATGCATGACATGAAAAGAGAAGAAAGACTCAGAGGACCTGATAGGTCCACACAGACAGAAGCAAGGGACACCTCAGGGGCAACCCGAGATTGGTGTTAACCAAGGTACAGATGGGACAAAGGACACTGTGTTCAATGTGATGGGCAGATGGTAGCAAAGGCAACATGGGTTCTCCCCAGTGCTTTGACACTGCAAGATACAAGGAAAAGTTAGGAGGGTTCCTAGGCGGGCTTTGATTAACTTACATCTCAACAGAATGGAGTCTTATAATAAAGTTCAGCTCTCAGAAAAACTTGAAAGCTATATTTTTGTACAACTGTGATGTACTGAGATTTAGACCTATTGCTTACAATTTGAAAATGCAAAAAAATGGAGGCTCAGGGAGTCAAATAAGGGGAGGAACGGATTCAGACGCAGATCTACCTGCTTCAAAGTCCACTCACTCCCACTGTACCATGACTCTGTCAGGGAGGGCAGTTTCCGCTCTTATCCCCCCACCCCCTTTTTTTTTAATGTTGACTTCCACTACAGATCAGCCCCATGGAATGGTAGGAGTTGTGAACACCAACCACCAGTAGGGCACTTTGAGATCCCAGTGCTAAAAAGCCATCCAAATTAGAAACTTTGAACAGTCAGTTCCTTGAATATGGTGGCTGTCAGAATCACTAGACCAATGAATGCAGTAAAAAACAACAATTTGCATTCTTAAAGCCCAAATAATGCCACCCGGAGTCAAACTGAGAATTTTATGCTGCCATTAAAGCAAAGTATCAGCAATTCCTCAGGGAAAGGGGAAACCAAGGGTTCAAAGGACACATTAGCAAGTTTCTCAATTAAATGCCAAGCAGTAATCCAACTTTGTTTTAGCACACTCTTACTTAGTTACTTAATTTTCCTTAAAAAAAGAAAAGCAACCCTCGGGGTGTCGAACCTAATGCCTGTCTAAGTAGATGGAGCTAATGCTTTCTAAGAGAGGCTACCATGCCATATATCTGATTATGTCTATTTCTGAACAGGAAAATTGATCAATTAAGGCAAAAGGAGGTTTGCAGAGCCAAGCACTGAAGAAGAAAAAAGAAAGCTTCAGGCAATGCTCCTGCTGGGAGCTAATGAAGGTTCCACATAAGAAGTTAGATTCCAAATTGGAGGCCATGAGAGCTGTGTTCACTTCAGTCAAGCCAGAGTGAGAGGACACGTTGGGGAAAGACAGAACAAGAACAATTTTTTTAAACTAATTTATGAAATTCATGAATGGGCTTATAGGGGGCCCTGAGCTCTGCTGCCCATGTAGGGAGTTTCTTTCTAGAAATGTCCATCCTCAGAGAGCAGAAGATGGTGGAGGTTTTATCTGGTCATCTTTTCTTTTTTTTTCAGCGAGACAAGGTCTCACTGTTGTCCAGGCTGGTCTTGAACTTCTGGGCTCAAGCAGTCCCCTCGCCTCAGCCTCCCAAATTGCTGAGATTACAGGCATTGAGCCACCACACCCAGCCAATCTGATCCTATGGGCTGAGCATAGTGCAACACAGGACTGGATGCTTCAGAAATTACTAGACCATTCTTGCTGCTTGGATGACATGTGAACAAGTCCTTAAGAAAATAAAGATGCACACATTCACACAGTGTACATCAGAATATTCTGTGCCGTAGAGATAAAGATGGTGTGTACTTTGCTCAAACCACAGAAAGCCAGGGCATATCACCTGAAGGCAAAGTTGGGACTTCCTGTCTATTTTAAGCACTGCTGTTTCTCTGCACCTCTTGCATGGTCAGCACTCGATATGTACTTGTTGAGTGAACAAATGGCCACAGAGACCTACAATCATACTGCTGGGAGCAGCCTCCAAAAGTCAGCTACCCTAAACTCCCACCACCAATAAACTGGGTGGTGGCATTGCCCTGCACCTGAGCAGATAACAAATGGCAGCAGCGGAGACAGACAATAAAGATGAAAAGATTGGTAAGGAATCTATAAGTCTGTCTCTTACGGGAGATCTTTGGGAATAAGATAAAATCTGCCGCAACGGTTTGAGTATACCCCTGTCTCCACAGGGGACTAGGGAGGAGACAGATGGATATTATGGCCTGTGACTGCAAGGCTCTGTTGGGTGTGTCTTTCATAGGACATCGACACTGGCTTTAGCCAAAGTCCCTCGCAGCTGTCCCCGTGGCCTTGCAATGAATCAATAAGACTTAGAAGCTCATCTAAAACCACTCCATCTCTGGGCTCAAATAGTCAAATAATTAATTATCTCTCTCTTTCCTCATCAGTGGTTCACGCGCAAGGAAATATTTAATTTTCCCTATCTGAATTTGTCCTGTACAAAGGACAATTTGCCTGGGTTAACTGTTGAGAGACTGACCCCTGAGTCCTCTCCCCTCCTCAAAACAGGCTGAGCTGGCTGCTCTGTCTTTGGACGCTTGTTCTCATTGTTCTAGAAAGTTAATATGTACTAAGCCCCAGAGAGCAGAAGGCGCCATCTCAAACCCCAAGTTGGTTGTGGTCCCCATCCTTGGGGAGCTCCCACAGCAAGGCCTCTGGTCCTGAAAAATGATCAAGTTACAGGTCTCACAGCTGAGCAAATGACCCACAAATTTCTTTAACTTTTCCAGTGAAAATTAGCACCGATCATGAGGCAGAACTTAGCAATTGCAAAGGACACATGTTCACTAAGGCATTTAAATAAATCTGTGGGAATGGCCTCCCTAGAGGGGAGACAGGACTCCTGTCACCGAGCCCCATTGAGGCCTGGCCTGAATGTGCTGCTGCCTGCCCCACTGACCCCCAGCCTCCCTTCCTCCCTCCCATGGCCTGACTGCAGCTCAGCAGTTTGTGGCACCATATGGCAAAGGTTGAGGTCAGACAGATAAAAACGTTTCATCGCCCTGAAGAATGGTTAACAAACACGTGAATGTAAATTCTAACACATTGTAAAACTGTGGCAAACCGGGCTGAAAAGAGAGTTTAGTTATGGCAGGAAATCTGTTTTTCAGCTCCACCCCAGCCCTTCCAGTTCATTACAGGTATTGTGGAGAGAAAATGGGGTTTTGTGTCCTCACTTGGCAGTCTGCACCCTGCTCTTCTGCCAGATTTCTAATGACTTTTCAATGATGATTTAAGAGGTTTAGAGCCTGCACATTGTAAAAGATTCCTGCTCGGCCCTGCTCTCCTCTCACATCCATCCACCAGGATGCACACATAGTCTCCTGTCAGCAGGGCCAGTGTCAGTATCTTTTGTCCATGTCTCGCTTCACGGGTCGCTCTCCAGCTCTCCACGTCACAATGTCCTCGGAGGTCGCTGAATCAATCTAGTAGCGAGAGCAACCCCTCCGGAGCTCAGTGGTTTATTGCAGAATTGGATCTATGGCAATTTGTAAACGTCGTTGGTGGCATGACCACCCCCACCCCAGAAAGGAAACTCCCCATAACCCCAAAGAGAAATGTGAATTGAAAACCAACTCTCTCTCTTCAAGCTAGCGGCCGTCACTACACACACACACACACACACACACACACACACACACACACACACACACACTGCAGCAGCAGTCTCTATTGAAATGCCCTGAATACTCAGGGTATGAAACCCTAGAGGTCAGGAGAGATGCAATTTGGGCAACTGGGAGCCCATGAATTGCTCCCTCTGAAGTTCACTTAGAAATCTCTTCTTCTTACAGCCATTGTGAAAAACAGTAGGCAGTTTCCTCAAAAATAAAAGCAGAACTACCATATGATCCAGCAGCTCCGCTTCCGAGTATCTATCCATAGGACACAAAATCAGTATCTCGAAGAGGGATCTGTACTCCCATGTTCATTGCAGCACCATTCCCAATAGCCAAGATACAGAATCAGCCTAAGGGCCCATCTACAGGTGAATAGATCAAGAAATTAGGGTACATATAAACAATGAAATATTCTTCAGCCATTTTAAAAAAAGAAGGAAATCCTATCATTTGCAATAACATGGATAAACATAAAGGACATTATGTCAACCCCTGAAATAAGCCAGGCACAGAAAGACAAACAATATGTAAGCTCACTTACATGTAGAATCTAAAAAAATTGAACTCGTAGAAGCAGAGAGAACAGGCCCGTCTTGTGGCTCAGCCTGTAATCCCAGCACTTTGGGAGGCCGAGGCGAGAGGGTTGTCTGAGCCCACGGGTTCGAGACGCACCCAACTTGGCGAGACCTCGTCTCTACAATAAATCAAAAATTAGCCGGGTGTGGTATCAGACCTGTAGTTCCGGCTACTTGGAAGGCTGAAGCAGAAGGATCGCAGGAGCCCAGCAGGTCGAGGCTGTGGTGGCTCGGAGCGTGCCACTGCCCTCCAGCCTGGGTGACAGAGTGAGACTCGAACTAAAAAAAAAAAAAAACAATTAGCCAGGCGTGGTAGGGTGTGCCTGTTGTTCTGGCCAATTGGAAGACTGAGGCAGAAGGATCGCAGGAGCCCAGCAGGTTGATACTGGAGTGGCCGTGAGTGTACCCTGGCACTCCCGCCTGGGCAATGGAGTGAGACTCCAACTCAAAACAAAACAAAACAAACAGAAAAGAATGACATATCAGCTAAAGTACTGTTTTATTTGGTACACAGCTCTGAGTTTTCCTCACAATGACATTTTGAAAAATAGGACCAGCCAGACGCTGTGGCTCATGCCGGTAATTGCAGCAGAGGAGAGGGGATTGCCTGAGCCCAGGGGTCAGAGACCAGTCTGAGCAACTTGATGAGAACTCATCTCTACAATAATTCAACAATTCAGCCAGACATGCTAGCACACGCCTTTAGTTCCAGGTACTTGGAAGGCTGAGGCAGAAGGATCACCTGAGCCCAGCAGGTCGAGGCTACGGTGACTGGGAGCATGCCACTGCAGTCCAGCCTGGGTGACGGAGTGAGACTACGACTCAAAAAAAGAAAAAGAAAAGGAAAAATAGGATTAATAATTCAAATATTTGAGACTTCTAAAAGGACTATTACTAATAATGTCTAAAGGTTAAAATAATGCTTGGCCTTAGTCTTTCTCATGGGTAATCCAATAAGATACTACTATAGACTTGTGTGATAAAGCTAGAGTAATGTGGGATGAGTTTTAATACTGATTAAAGCAAAATAAATGTCAGTATTTCAAGCATGCAAATTAAACTTATTTTTTACTGTTTTAAATGTCAATAACTTACTACATTCATAAGCTTCTTTACAGTTTTTTAAATATCTTTCCTAGACATCATATTTAACTGCCATGGTAACTATGAAGTAGGTAGGACTAACATCATTGACTGTCTCACAGAATTAGAAAACAGGGCTCACAGGATGTCAGGGATAGGACAAGGCCTGGAATCCAGCTCTTCTGTCACTTACACCATGTTTGTTCTACTGCACATCCAAACATTTAATGGTTTGACAAACTAAACCTCCAGCCTGAAATAATTAAGTGGATGCTATAAAAGCATCACTTTGTAGTCACTGCGGCCCATGTATGTTTTTGGTATAGTTAAATTTAAGGGTAGAGTAATAGAGGTAAGGAGCCAGGTACAGTGGCTCATGTCTATAATCCCAGCACATTGGGAAGCTGAAGTGTGAGGATTGCTTGAGCCCAGGAGTTCAAAAAACCATTTTAAGCAACATAGCAAGACTTCATCTCTACAAACAAATCAAAAAACTAGCCAGGCATGGTAACACACGCCTGTAGTCCCAGCTACTCTGGAGGCTGAGGCAAAAGGATCACCTAAGCCAAGGAGGTCGAGGCTATATCATGCCACTGCACGCCAGCCTGGGCAACAGAGTGACATTCCAACTCCAAAAAAAAAAAAAAAAATGGAGGTACGGTTCCCATTTGTGCCTGATTTATTTGAGACCAGATGCTCATTGATACAGACAAGATGTCTAGTTTGTAAAAAGGGGATAACCTCTTCTTCCTTAGATTGCCCAAAGACATTACTTTTGGCCCAAGTGGCAATTCATAGCGAGGAGAAATTAGAAAGTATAAGACATGTGAAACGCTGTGAGCAGGCACCATGACCCAAAGTCATCAGGTAATTCTCAGCGTTGATGCTTACTAATGCTTCATTCATGTCAAGAAGCCAAGACACGCTACTTAACGTCTTATCTAGTTCCTGAATTATTCATTAAGAAACTTACTATTTCTCCTGTAACTCTTGTGCTCAAAGAATGAACTTACCAGTTATTCTAGTGTACAGCCAGAATACGTCCACAAGAAAAAAAATGTAGGACTGAGGAAATTAACAGGATTAGAGTGAGGGGCTGTGACTTTCCAATCTATATACCTTCTTTCTTCAACTTTTTGTTTTTACTGGTTTTTTTCCCCACATTTTATTTTGAAATTTTCAAATTTACAGAGAAATGGGGAGAGAAATGTAATGAATCCATATATACAGATATATATGGATTCATTATATGTGTGTGTGTGTGTGTGTATATATATATATATATATATAAAGCCTAGATTAACAAACAATTAAGATTTTGCCACATTTGCTTTAATTCTATGTGTGAGAGTGTATTTCTTGTCAAACCATAGAAAGTAAGTTGCAGAAATCATTACACTTAATCCCAAAATATGTCAGCCTGCATTTCTTAAGAACAAAGACATTATCTCATGTAATCACTAACACCATAGTCATATCTAAGAAAATTAGTTTCATAATCCCTAATATATAGTCTGTATAACATTTCCTCTAATTTTAGTTGTCCCCAAAAATTAATATTGTAATCTAAAAAAAGTCTTCAAAAAATATTATTTTGACGAGTCCAAGCTAGTTGTCCTATAGAATATTACACATTTTGGATTTGTGTAATTATTTCATCATGATTAGATTTATGTAAAACTTTACATTTTTCAGCAAGAATACTGTGTAATATAGTGCTTATTATATCATGGCAGGAGATAAATAAGGTCAGGTTGATCCACTAATCAGAGATGCTAAATTTGATCAAGTCCAAATTTAATGTACAGTTTTTCGCTAACCGTACAGTATTTTTTTATTTGTTTATCTTTTTGCTTTTTGAGTCAGGGTCTTACTCTGTCACCCAGGCTGGAGTGCAGTGGCATGATCACGGCTTACCACCACTGGTATGATAACGGCTTACCTCCTGGACTCAGGTGATCCTCCTGCTTCAGCCTCCTGAATAGCTGGCACTATAGGCAGGCACCACCTCAAATGGCTAATTTTTTTAAAAAAATTTTGTGGGAAACAGGGTCTTGTTGTGTTGCCTAGGCTGGTCTTGAACTCCTGGGCTCAAGCGATCCTCCTGCCTGGGACTCCCAAAGTGCTGAGATTACAGGTGTGAGGCATTGCACCTAGCCTAGCATTGTTTTAATTTTTTTTAAAGCATGTCTTATTAATTAGAACAATAATTATTTCTGGTTTAGAAATAATGGTGGATGTAGATTGCTAGTAAGTAATATTCACTCTGTCTGCCACAACGATTACTTGTGCTAAACATTTTCTCCCACCTTACTCTTTAGGACTATTCAGGAAATTTTTGCAGATTAACTGCTGATAAGGACACCAGAGCTAGAAGCAGATAAGAATAAATAATAATGACTCATGGAGGGAGAATAGCAGTAAGATATACACTAATGGAGCCATTACCATGTATCATGGCCCTGGGCTAAGCACTTTCTGTGGATTCTCTGCACAATTAACCCCATTAGGTAAGCAGATATAGATGGGGTAGCTCAGGCACAGAAAGAATGAGGATCTTGCCCAGGGACCCACTGCAAGTTGGTGGAGCTGGGGTTCAAACCCAGGGCTGGCTAACTCTAGAGCTGAATTCATATGCTATGCTGCCTCCATTATTTGTCCCAGATATTGTACCAGACACTCTTATACATTTTCTCATATAATTCTTTCATCAAACCATAAGAAAGTCTCAAATAAATGAAGTTACTTACCCCAGATCATGTGATATCTGAACCATTTATCCTATTTTGTGGTTCTTTCCCATGTTTCAGCCAAAGGCCTTTAAGAGCAGAGTGGTTTGTCCAGCAGCGGGGTCCCTTTTCCCACTGACCAGCACCCACATAAACAGGAATCATGTGCTGGAAATGAAACCAGGTGGCAGAAGCACCTACACAAGCAAGAGAAGCCTGATCGGGTCCACATTAACCAGATGACAGGAGTGAGAGCCTTCACTTATATTTCGGGGACCTTCAGTGAAAAGTGGGATGAAAATGAACCTGAAATAAAGGCCATTGAAATAAGCTTGGTTTTCCAAGGAAACGTGTTTCCTTACCGTCTTCCCTAACATCAGAGAGGATGTGGCAGTTTTGTGAGTTGGGTAACTTCAAACCAGTGGTCAAAGACATGAAGAAATTTCTGAAGGAAAGTGTGATTGTTTATAGTTTCTGGTGCCCACTATTGGTTTCAATTTTAGAATTTTTTCTTTAGGACGGGTGAAGTGATTCACACCTATAATCCCAGCACTTTGGGAGGCCGAGATGAGAGGATTGCCTGAGTCCACAGGTTCGAGATCAGCCTAGACAACTTGGCAAGACCTCATCTCTACAATAAAATTTTAAAAAATTAGCCAGGCATGGTGGCACGTGCCTGTAGTTCCAGCTACTTGGAAGGATGAGGCAGATGGACCTCCTGAGCCCAGCAGATTGAGGCTGCAGTGGCTGAGAGCATGCCACTGCTCTCCAGCCTGGGTGACAGAGTTAGACTCCAACTAAAAAAAAAGAATTTTTTCTTTAAACATCATCACTGAGTCTCTATAATTATAGCATAACAAACTGAGAGGAGCAGAATTTACCCAAGAAAGCAAAGTGATTTTACCTTTAGAAATTAGCTATGCAGGCCAGGCTCAGTGGCTCACGCCTATAATCCTAGCACTTTGGGAGGCTGAGGTGAGAGGATTGCCTAAGCCCACGGGTTCAAGACCAGCCTGGGCAACTTGGCAAGACTTCATCTCTACAATAAATCAAAAAATTAGCTGGGCATGGTGGCGGTGCATGCCTGTAGTTCCAGCTACTTGGAAAGCTGAGGCAGAAGGATCGTCTGAGCCCAGCAAGTTGAAGCTGTGGTAGCCATGAGCGTGCCACTGCACTCCAGCCTGTGTGGCAGAGTGAGGAGTGAGACTCTGACTCAAAAAAAAAAAAAATTGCCTATTCAGCTATTTTAGCTTAATAAAGTACTGTATGCATTTTTGTAATATGAAAGAATCTATATGTTTAGGATAAACTGTCCTCATGGAAATCCACAGACTAACTCTTTACCTTAGTCAAGTTATTTCTTAGTATTTCTATCTGTAAAAAGACCTATAGCTAGGGTTTTTGTGGGGATTACATTTACACACACTGTTGTAGCAGAGTTTCTGACAGAGTAGGTACTCAGTGTGGAGGTTGTTATTATCATTATATGATTGTTTCATTGAGTATAATGTTCTCACATGATACGAGTTTGGGAACCTTCCATAAACTGGCCCCTTAACCCAGGAAAACAAACATTCCAGACACTGGCTAGTGCCAAAACTAGATACCAGATCTTTCTTAGTGACCTCTGGTACCACCAGGAGGCCTCTATTGCTATAGTGCCTGTCACACTCTGTCTTTCTGTTTCAGGTGGTTAGCTCAACCAATGGAGAGCTGAATGTCGATGACCCCACAGGAGCCCACTCCAATGCACCAATCACAGCTCATGCTGAGGTGGAGGTAGTGGAGGAAGCTAAGTACGTTTGTCTTTCAACGGGGGCTCTTAAATCATGGCTGAAACATATTTTCTGTCTCTTCCTTTCTGTGTGCTACTCATCTCAGACTGGATTCCTCATGCTTGTATCCATAGCTTTCTTCCTTTGACTGTTTCATGTTTTGCATGGTACCTTAAAACTGCTGCTGCCCTTCTTTCACTGTGATTTCAGGGAAGACAGTCACATTTTTCTACTCCCCATGGGGCAAAAGGCATAGTAAACTAAAAGGATCATGCTGACTGGGTTTTATGGCTCAGCCTGTTTTCCCAGCACTTTGGGAGACCAAGGCAAATGGATTGCCAGGGCCCACAGTTCAAGACCAGCCTGGGCAACTTGGCAAGATCTTGTCTCTTCAATGAATTAAAAAAAAAAAAAATTAGCCAGACATGGTAGCACACACCTGTTGTTCTGGCTACTTGGAAGCTAAGGCAGAAAGATCTCCGGAGCCCAGCAGGTCGATGCTGGGGGTGGCCGTGAGTGTGCTACTGCATTCCAGCCTGCGTGACAGAGTAAGACTCCAACTCAAAAAAAAAAAAAGTATCATGCTGTCAGGGCTACAGCAAATAATAGTCATGAGCCTTTTGGGGCCATGGAGCTTCTTGCTCCCTATAGGATACAGAGAAAACTCCGCTGTTCAGTCATGGGCCATACTGAACAGCATTTGATTTCTGGTTGTGGGCTGACAATTGAGTGTACAGCCCTGGAACAAGGATTCAGGGCTATATTGTTCAAATGATTCAAATGATTCTGGATTCAAGATTCAGGCAAGAAAAATTTGCACCTGTGAGTTGAGAGTGTTTTGGGAAGGAAAGGAAGTCATGCTAATCCCAAGAGGGTGAGGAGGTTGTCTCCGTGCCCTTTTCTGCTTCTCTTGCATGTATATGTCTTGCCCTGTCCATACCACCAGCCTTTGGTGCTCTCTGCATGGTCTGTGTTTAAACTCTTAGAATCTGGGTTGGAAGGTGAAATAACTGCTGATTCTGCTGCAGAAGCAACATTTCTACTACTGCCTTCCCATTTTTTCCCCATCCCAAATTCAGATCCAGATTTAAACTCCACAAAGACATCAGGTAGGGAGAGGTAGACATATGAGTCAGTGAGTGCTACTAACCCTGATGTAGATGTCCTTTCTTATAAGTCCTTTGAGAACACTCAGCATATCCCAGTGTCTTATTCTTACATATTTATGGTGGTATTGTGCGGTAAGTGATCTCGTGAGCCCCCAAATAGCCTAAATACCAGCCAGGACTCGATTGCGCCTCTGGCTGTAAGTTAGTGAAAGGCCAGCTGAGACCTGCATTCTTCCGCTTTACAGTTACACTTTGCATGGTTGCCCTCCCGCATGTTACCCCTCAAGAGGGCCTTTCCTTGAAAAGTCAGAGCTTGAAGATTCCTACCCAACAGGTAAAAAGTCATTGAGGATGATGTGGTGAACTCTGTCCTTTGAGTCCCTGCTGACTGTAGGCAACTTTGGGAGCTCTTCTCTAGGCTTCGATAGATGCTGATAGATAGGCTGGTTATGCCAGGAGGAGACCATTTAGTCAGGAAAC
This sequence comes from Tarsius wallacei, assembly GCA_963574415.1. Taxonomy (NCBI): domain Eukaryota; kingdom Metazoa; phylum Chordata; class Mammalia; order Primates; family Tarsiidae; genus Tarsius; species Tarsius wallacei. The sequence goes on from CAUYQG010177237.1 coordinate 33,276, forward strand.
TGCTCTCTAGCCTCAGGGACTTTGAGATGTTAATGGTACTGGCAGTGTTTTTGATTCCATGATGAAAACTACATTCTCTTAACTAAATAGTAGTTACTCCTTCCACCCTGTGGGTCTTCAACCTTGGCTGTACTTCAGAGTCACCTAGGGCATGTTAGAAAATACAAATGTCTGAATCTGGCCCCAGAGATTCTGATTTAATTTACTGAGGTGTAATCTGAGCATCAAAAATTTTAAAAGTTCAGCTAATTTTAATGTGTAGCCCACGTTGGAAGCTACGATGCTCATCATGGTCTGATTCAAACATTGTCTGGGCTTATAAGATGGCAGTACACATTCCCAGCCCCACCCTACTTCCACTTCACCTTTGTGGCTAATGCTTTGAAGGCTTGAAGTTTAGCTCTGGATTTAGTAGTATGCTTTGAATTTCAGGGTCTGATGGGCTTTAGTCTTCTGATATGCCCTAGACAGGTTTATCTTTTGAACCCATTCATCTCATTCCATTTTGGTAAACGTGTAATCTAATTGTGTATGTGAATGTGGTGTTGGTGTCCTGTGTGTGAAATAGGGACCTATTCATACAAAGAGATTTTAATCTGTTCTGGTATCATCTAAATTACCTCTAGAATATTAAGAGAGTTTAAAGTCTTCCCATTTAGCAAAAAGGACCACTGTGCCTCTTTGCTGCCAGGTCCAGGCTTGGACCTTCTGAAAGGTGTCAAAAACAAAGGGGAGCAATTGTATCTGACCAAATGTCATCTGAAAATTCAGGGCTTAGGACTTCTTGTGGTTTCATGAGCTACCAATCCATCTTGCCCAGAGAACTGTCAGGGCTCAGCCATGTATTATTCTTTTTGGCCTTTATGTATGTGGGGGTAGAGAGGGGGTAGCCGTGTATGCACCTGGTTCATCATTTCCATGGGAGGAAGTCACAGCTAGAGAAGCACAAGGTGTTCCAAATTTCCCCTCACTGCACACAGCTGCGATGCCATTTGTTCATGCTACCTGCTGATGGGCACAGTAGCTGAGGCCTAGATTGAGACTCAACTCAGTACGTTCTGGGGAGACGACATGAAGCCTTCACTTACAAGCTTTTGATTTTGGATCCCTCACCCAGCTTGTTTTGTTAAAGGTTGAAAGAAATAACAAGGTCTTGGGTTTTTTTCTGTGTATAAAATAAACAGCCAGGCTCGGTGGCTCAGCCTGTAATCCCGCGCCTTTGGGAGGCTGAGGTGAGTGGATTGCCTGAGCCCGCGGGTTCAAGACCCGCCTAGGCAAGCGAGACCTCATCTCTACAATAAATCAAAAAAAAAATTAGCCGGGCATGGTAGCGCGCGCCTGTAGTTCCAGCTACTTGGAAGGCTGAGGCGGAAGGATCGCCGGAGCCCAGCAGGTCGAGGCTGCGGTGGCCGGGAGCGGCCACTGCACTCCAGTCTGGGCGA